>PISW01007488.1:0-88849 GCA_004023785.1 Mungos mungo | reverse complement strand
AAAAAAAAAAAAAAAAAAAAAAAAAAAAAGAGTTTTTGTGTTGAAAATTCAAAACAGTGAGACAGCACAAAGCACAAAGCACAAAGACTTTAGTTTGGTTCGGTGCAAATTTTATTTCATAGATAAAATACGTTCGCTAAATTTCAATACTTTATATTTTTAAGTTTATTTAAACTCACACACCATGAGATCAATACCGGAGTCAAAATCAAGAGTTGGCTGTTAAAGTGACTGAGCCACCCAGGCACCCCAAGTTATGTTAAAATTAAAATGTATTCTTTATTTTAATTGTTAATTGTTTTAAAACTAAAGAAGAAATCAAGAAAATCATTACTGTATACTCTCCCATGACTATTACGTCAGATGAGTTTATCAAACAGAAGTGGGGTGTGAAAAATTCACACAGCCTGGGTGTCAAATATAGGAAAACACACGTCTAGTCTTATTACAAAGTTATGATAGATTCTAAGGAAAACATCTTAAAGTTTGGGACAGCTGTTCCTTGTGATTTGGGTAAACAAAACACACATACCAATTCTTTTCCTTACGTTTTGAACATGTTTCAAATGAAGTAGGTCCTAGTCTGTTTATATTTATAACCTTATGGAAACCTAACAGGTTTTTAGAGCTCATCAGACCATTTATTTCAATTAGAAGCAGTAATGAAATCTCTTTAAACTATTAGATGTCACTTAATCTCTATGTAAGACAGATTGTATCCTTAATGTCTTCTGGCGTGATCCACAGTTATTTACCCTTAATAGTTTTTATATTGACTGAAAGTGAGAATTCCCTTCCCATCCCTCCCAGGCCTCTCAAGCCCAAATCAGCAGTTGATTTGAAATAACATTTTTTCATAAAACTTAGAATATAGCTGCTATAAACCTATCAACTCAAACTTGGGTGGTAGCAGTAAGTCGGCAAGGACTCCGGGCCGTTTCCAGGGCTACACCGGCTGTAACGTTGAGGCCATGACCATCCTCGCTACGGGCGCCGTTCTTCCAAACCCCTCAGGACACCCCTGTGTGTTTCGGGGACCATCCCTGGTCAAGCCATGGCATCGGACTCTCCTTATTTTAAGGAAATTCATTTCAGAACATACGCCCAGTGAACTGAGATCAGAGGAATTACAAAATCCAAAAAGAACTGCATTTTTATCAAAACTTATTGCCTCTTTCTTATTTGTCACAGTAAACCTCAGACAACCACCTAAGAGCATACAAGGTTCACAAAGGCATTCTTTATTTTTAATTTTTTTTTCTGTTTTTTATTTATTTTTGAGAGACAGAGACAGTGCGAGCAGGGGAGGGTCAGAGAGAGAGGGAGACACAGAATCCGAAACAGGCTTCAGGCTCTGCGCTGTCAGCACAGAGCCCGATGCAGGGCTCGAACCCATGAACTGTGAGATGATGACCTGAGCCAAAGCCAGATGCTTCACCAACTGAGCCACGCAGGCACCCCCACAAAGGTATTCTTAACACTTAACACTTGTCCCTGACTTTAGCATCTTTTTTTTTGTCGGTAACAGTTCCATTTATTATAACTTTAGAAAATGCAACTTTCTTTTAGTATAGTTTATTGTCAAGTTGGTTCCCATGTAAGTGAGAGGGAAAAATGAGAGCTCTGACTTCCATAAGCCTGATGAAAGCAGCCAGAGAGCAGAGCTTTCTAAGAACTGCATGATGATGATGGGAAACACCATACGATCCCCAGGAGACTACCCAAACCCCGATCAGTCCTTTGCATTAACTGTCTATTCGCAGAGTCCATGACTAGAGCCTTCCTCTTTGCAAACATGCAGAGAATGGACGTTTGTGTTTTACAAAGCTTTGTTGAGGAGTTTCCATCCTCAGGACAGGGATATGCAGGAAGAGCGTATTTTTAAGGATTCAAAAGTAGGAAAAAGATTGCATTATAAAATCCAAAAATACTTTACACGTGATACCAAGAAAAAAAATAATTTGTTTTCAGATTCTGTCTTCCATTTCCTATTTTTATTGAATGTCAATCTCATAATTGTCAGATTTGATTCTAAATCACTTTAGGTGTTTACCCCAGGCTGGATCCACCTTAGAAGAATGAAGGCTTGCCACCACTATGTTCTGAAGAGCGTCTGCACACACCAGAGCTTCAGAAATGCTTTCAGGAATGCAAACGCTGTGATCTGTCAAGTGACTCTTTTGAAGATTACAACCTAGGTTTAAATGTCTAAATTCTGAAATGCTAACATTTTTACTTTTTTAATGTTTATTTACTGTGGGGGGGGGTATACCAAGAGAGTCAGAGAGAACCCCAGGCAGGCTCCGTGCTGTCAGCACAGAACCCGACATGGGGCTGGATCCTGTGAACTATGAGATCATGACCTGAGCCATCAAGAGTTGAACACTTAAGTAACTGAGCCACCCAGGTGCCCCTGAAATGTTTATATTAAAAATTTTTTTTCATTATTGTCTCCTCAGGCAGGAAATGAATGAGCATCACTTGTATTAATAATCTGTGAACTCACTAATTACCCAACACCCCTATCATCAGGAGGGAGGCCGGAGCCAGTGGGCTTCTCTGCGCAAAGCTTACAGAAGACCGCCATGATGGCGGAGGCTCTAGAACCTGAGCAAGATGAGGTGTGCGTGGCGGAACAGGAACTATCATAGGTGAGCGCTTACCCCGAACGAGGTCATGCGTATGGCAAATGCTATTTTCCCAATGCCCAGAAAGCCCACCATGCAAGGCCAGCAGTGCACCTTCAGTGGCCCACCCCCAGGGGCCATATCGACTCTCCAGCACCTCTCTCATCATTTAGTTCACGGGGTTCTTGATCACCCATGCCTTCCACTGGCCCTTTACCCCCCTACCCCCATGATGTTACTCCCCCCCAGGACCTAGAAAACAAGAAGTAGCAACTACTCTAGACTTCGTGGTAAGAAATTTGCATGTCAGAAGGTGAGAAATCTGACACACATTGAGGAACCTTCTGTGAAATGTTCAGGGGTCCTGTGGTATGGGGCATCTTGAGATATCTTTTTTTTTTTAAGAACTTTTTTCATAAGTTTATTTATTTATTTTGAGAGAGAGAGGGCAAGCAGGGAACGGGCAGAGAGAGAGGAAGACACAGAATCCAAAGTGGGCTCCAGGCTCCAAGCTGTCATCACAAAGCCTGATATGGGACTTGAACCCACAAACTGTGAGATCATGACCTGAGCCGAAGTCAGATGCTTAGCCTACTGAGCCACCCAGACCACCGAGATATCCTTTCTTAAGTGAGGATAAGTTGTGCCGTCGGGCCCCTCCTAAGACCATAAAAGAGGCACAGCACCTAAATGGGTCTCAGGCCTCTTGGGGGCGACCTATCTTTCCCTGGGATGTGCTGCCCCCGCCCTTTTACCAAGAAAGGCTGCTCCTTCTGAGTCCCGCCCAGACCAAGGGAAGGCCCTGTGCTGGCGGCGTGCCTCTGGGACCACGTGTGCCAGCAGACCCGATGGTGCCTGGGGTAGCCGGTGGCACAGGCAGCGATGGCCTCTGCAGGCTTGGGCGACCCCTGTAGGTAACCCCCAGCGCAGAACCCTAAGGCTTTGGAGCAGGACCCTACAGACACCTTAAATTTGGGCCTGCAGCCTCCAGAACTGGGAGAGAATAAATGCCTGTTGTTTTCTGGGCCCTGTTGGCGGTACTTTGGGACGGTGGCAGCCCTAGGAACCGGATACAGATGACAGCCTCCTAAATTCTGAGCTCCTCCGACCGCCATAAGAACCTGTGACGTAGTCACTGGTGTTGTGCACTTTTGGTGACCCCGCACGGGGCACAGCTGGGACCTGAGCCCGGGTCTCACCCCTGGCAGCCCGGTGGGAGCAGCGGGGACACCCGTGGACGTGCTCCCGAGCTGCCGCCGCGCACGGAACGCGCCAGTTCTCATGTCCGCCCACAGCACGCTGCCCCTGCCCCTCGGGACAGGTGTGGAGCGTGTGATGACCAAGTGACTGCTTAGTGGGTGACGGGACGGCAGCCGCCTGATATTTCAGGACTACTGACTTACCCCATTCTTGGGGGCCAGCCCGCCCACAGGGCCCGACTGCACGCCCCCAAGGATGAGCACCTCCTTAAAGGTGCACCGTAGTCCTGACCCTGCATCTCAGGTCGGCTTTTTATACATTTTTCTTAATTGTTTTTAATGTTTATTTATTTTTGAGAGAGGACAAAGAACGATCAGGGGAAGGGCAGAGAAAGAGAGAGAGAGACAGACTCCAAAGCAGGCTCCAGGTTCTGTCAGCACAGAGCCGGGGCTTGAACCCACTAACTGAGATCATGACTTGAGCCAAAGTCGGTGCTCAACGGGCTGAGCCACCCAGGCGCCCCAGAGGTCTGCTCCTTAAATGACCTGCCCACCCAGCCATTTTAATTCCCAGTTCTTCCTTGAAAATAGGTAATGAGTAAAACATACCTTGATTTTAAATTTCATCACTGATAATCTGCATTCAAGTTTTGACTAAAGTTGATCTTTTTTTAACATCTGAGACAAACCTAAGTGCAGAGTTCACCAACTCTTGGCATTTGTGGAAACAACGCTGAACTGTTTGTTTGTTCGTTTGTTTAGAAAGGCAGACTGCTGCATGCAGAGCCTCACTGGGACGCGGCTGGAGTGCCGGAAGACTGCCTGCCTGCCCTACATGCTCGTACAAATGGACCTTGAGAGCTTGTCTGGAGGCTCTAGGAGGGGAGCACGGCAATTCATATACCCTGGACCCGGGAACAGTCCTCCCCTATCCTGGAAGGTCATCCTCTTAGACTCGGTGTGCAGCGTCAGGAGGAGCGCACATGGAGCAGTGAGGGAGCCAGGGCACACCTGCCTCGCCAGCCAGATCAACCCTGGCCATCAGCAGAGTGACAGATGTCACAGCCAGACCGCCTTCGCATCCTATTCAACTTTTATACGGCGTCACCACTGCATGTCAGACACTGGACTAGGCCCTCCAAGATGCACATCCATTAATCAAATCCTAGGGCCTGGCTGGTGGAGGGAGGTCATTAAGAGAAGCGACCACCAGTTGACCCAAGAGCTGGACAGCACTTGGAGGCTCCTCACGCTCATCGCTGTCTTTGGAATGAATACCAGTGGTATGTTCCCAGACCAGGAGCTACTTCAAGAACACGGCCTTGAGAGACTGTGTTGCCGAGACCATCTGGCTGATGCATATGACTGTGCCCCATCAAGACCTCTACACAAACTCCTAAGATTCTGGCAGGCAGGCGGCAGAGAGCTCCTCACCGCACAGCACCCAAGACAAGCCTCACTCGTCAGTTCCCTTGCTCATACCAAATCTGCCATCTACCAACTGGACTCTCTCCCCGTGCTCTGTGTACAGGGGCCAGTTTCAAATTTCACCTGAGGAGCTCTGGAGGGTATGTTTGTTAAGTAGATGGATGGACAGATGGACAGATGGACAGCTGGCTGGTAGGCTAGGAGTCTGTGTGTGAAACTCTCTAGAAAGTGAACTATAAAGAGCAAGAGGAAAGTCGTCTCTTCCCGGCCCCTTCTTTCTACGATGTTCCAATCGGTGACTAAAGACACAAAAGCCTAGAAGGATCTTCATTTGCCTAGGGTGTGGATATCTGAGGACATTGATTTGAGTTGGGAAAACTGAACTTTGCCAGCTTCCAATCTGTCATGGATAACTTGGTGAAGGTGGAGGAATTCTTCGGGAGGAATATTTATGGGCATTTCAGCTCTGCCAGGACCCAAGATGAAACTCTGAAGTTATCTTTGCCGACTTCTGTCTTTCCTGTTTAAATAAGTCTTCCTTATCCTCGCCCTGGCGCAGACACAGAAGCCCCCTGCCACCCGTCTCCACACTCCTTCCCCCCAGGCCATCTCTCCCAAACATCCATTAACAGGGCTATTATCATGAGAGTCTTGTTACGTGATTAAATTCACGCTGAGGTGTGAATGAAGCCTAACATTCTTACAACATTATTAAATAAGGTTATACTAACTCACAGGCTTTCTTTAGGTTTATTTATTTATTTTGAGAGAGAGAGCACACACAAGCAGGGGAGGGGCATAGAAAGAATCCCAAGCAGGCGCCACACCGTCAGCACACAGCCCAATGCGGGACTCCATCGCACAAACTGCAAGATCGTGACCTAAGTTAAACTAAGAGCGGAATGCTTAACCGAATGAGCCACCCAGGTACCCCTAACTCACAGCTTTAACCGGTAAGGAGATATTTTTCAAATGAGAAAGTCAAGGAGCCTACCCCATCCGCTATCTATCCTAGGGCCTGCTTTCTGCTTTTCCAACTCTTCTGGGGAACAGAATACCTTTATAGCCCCATGGCGTTCCCCCACCCCCACCACACCACAGTCCAGAGCACTGGCAAACTCCACCTGACATGATAAACTTATGCACAGCCTGCAATGTGCAGGACGAGGCGCCTTCCGTACACGTGTGGTTAGGCAATCCTATAAATACTGTGTCATGTTCATGCTTAGGCAGAGCCATACATACCAGATCATAACACCCAATACTGGTATATGACCACAACCTTCTCCAGAAACCTCTGATCCTTCCACATCCGCCCCTCACTGGTATCAGATAATGAGAGCTCCTCGATGTCACCCCGTCCAAGTTCCCAATCTCCTTGTCCACCCTTCCAGTGCTCTCTCCCGCTATGGAGAAGGAACTCCTCTCCTCCTGGAAGCAAATCCACCTTTTCCTTCCAATGCTTTGGGCACGATTCCCTCCCCCCCCCCCCCGAAGACTTTGACCTCGTGGGTGTCTCCCTTTCTCTGGATCCCTACTACCAACAGTTAAACATTTTTTAGTTCTTCTCGTCCTTAATAAATAAACAATGACGACAACAACTACAAATGCAACCCCCCAAAACCCTTCCCATGGCGGAGTCCTCCCTCGCAGTAGCCTTAGTTCTATCTCCTCTGCCAAACATCATCATGTCAGTGGTATATCCAGACAACAGAATACGGCTCAGCCCTAAAGAGAAATGAGTTGTCAAGTCATGAGGAGACATGGAGGTGCCCTAAACACACACTGCAAAAGAGGCTAATCTGAAAGAACTATGTATTGTATGCTTTCAACGATGGAATGTTCTAGAAAAGACAAAACTATGAGAACAGTAAAAAGACTAGGGGTTGTGAGGGGTCTTAGGGAGGATGAATAGTTGAAACTCAAGAGGATTTTTAAGGTAGTGAAAACACCCTGTATGGTTGTACCTGAAGACAACGTCTTTCTTCCCAAATGTGCTCTTCTCTCGGGTCCTCTACCTCACAGAGGACAGCACAGTATCCTAAACCTGAAATCTGCATGTCATCCAACCTCTTCCCTCTCATCTCCATCAGCAAAACGGTCACCGTGTTCTGTCCGTTCCACTGCTCCTCCCCCACTGTTACTACCCAGTCCAGGCCACCGGCAAATCTCTCCAGACCCTACAACAACCTAATTATTTACCCTGCCTCTGGGCAGGGTCCATCATTAGCCCTCCTCTTAAGATACTCCAAACTCCTAAATATGAGTTCCAGGCCATTGAGGACCAGCCACTGTCTATCTCTCCGTATCTTGCCATTTACTCCAAGCATTCTGAGCTCCAGCCAGACTGAATTCCCTTAAGTTCCTGTTGCCAGGCTGCACCCTCCGCTTCCTCCCTTTCTGGCCTCTGCACGTACTGTTCACTGCTCTCCCTCTTCTAGAGTACTCTTCCCCTAGGATCCTTGCTTATAGGAAACCTTCAGGTTAAACCTTCCCAACCTTCAGTTCTCTGACCAAATGCCAGTTCTGGAAAGCCTACCCAGACCCACCTCCCTGCAACTGATGTTGGACGCCCCATCCATGGCATCATGTGCCACCCACCAAAGCAATCACATCTTTAGCATTTCTGTTCATTCCATTTCCTGTCTTCCCTGCTAGTCCAAGCTCCTTGAGGGCAGGCTTCTGCGTCCTGCCACAAACAGGGACCCGGAGCCTAGAAACCTGGCACAGGGAAGCTCGGTGAGGCACTGAGATAATGTGTATAAAGCTAGACCTAATCCCTACCCTGTAAAAACATAACCCCTTTCCACTGAGGCACAAATCACAGCAGTCCCAGAAGCTAAGTACGGGACAGAGAAGGGACTCATCCTGTGCTTTTGGATTTCAAGCAGTGTTCCTTCTTTCCAAGCTCCTGGTTTTCCAGAGCTGCAGACTTGCTTTGGGAGACAAAGGGGAACTTACTTTGAACTTACATTTTAATTACTTTCTTTGGAAAACCAAAGGGAAACTTACTTTGAACTTCTATTTTAATTACAGCCTTTGGAAAACAAAGAGGAACTTAGCTTTTTACTTAACATTTTAACTCACCAAAGAGGGGGACCTGGAGACAGTTGGTAAGATGAACACCGCAGCACAGCACCCCCAACAGTCGCTGGTCCTGAGGCAAATCCTCCACTCCTAACTTCCTCTTGGGTGATTCCTGGGGAAACTCCTCAATTTACTTTTCTCTCTAAAGATTTGCTCTTCCTGCCTTGCACGGATGACCCACTTTCAAGCCACCCAATAGTCTTACCAAAATACCAGAAAATAATCACAGGGATCAACGATGCAACTGACTATAAAGGAAACGCAAGGCGCCCTTGAAGAAGCAGAATCCCAACTGCACGTACGAACACCTACGCGTTCTGACTATGCCCCGAGCCAAGGCACCTGGAGATATTATAATGTGGATCACATTTTGAAGAAAAGTCCTAGCACTATCTGCCCAGAAACAAGCTACGCCGGGAAACAATTCTTAAATAATTTATACCCCCGAACTGTAGAGCCAATGCTCTCATAAGTGGCCCATCACGTGGCACTGCTCACCTGTTTCCTCAGTGTAAGGTTCGTTACGTTTTAGTTCCTATTGGGTGTTTTTTTCTTATAACAAATATATAGAAATACAGTAATAGAACTTTTTTTATAATTCAATTTGTCATCTCTATTTTTCTGGTCCCTGGCCGGAGCATCGGTGGAGGTTCAAAAACACTTCTGCCCCCATTTTACTCTTCCATCAGTTTAAGAGCCAGAATTAAGTATGTATGGAAAGTGAATGGGGTACGTCTTTATTATCAAGCATTGTTGTAGGATTTCTATAGAAGTTGAGTGAAATAATCATTTACATGGAAGGTAAACAGTACTCCAACACAAGGTAAAATTTTCTTCCGTAAATCGCACTTGCTCAAACGCACTACTACATTTATGCAATGATCTAGGCGGGGGGGGGGGTCAATCCAAAGCCTGCACCCAGACATTTCGTGTCCATGGAATTCTCAACCACTTCTAAGTGGAACAAGAATCCTTCTCAGCTTCTAAGTTTGATACCTTTGCCTGTATTTGGAAGTATCAGAACCAAGTGTGATACTTCCTGCATCCCTGTCGTCTCCACCCCAGGCTCTCCTCTGCCCTCTTGCCTGTACACAGCTCTGTTCCTGAGGAATAAGCCCCCGCTGGTGATACACCTTATTCTCTGTGTCCCTTTCTGGCCAGGGTTTGACCTGTGTCCTCGCCCTGTGCCCACCTGCTCACAGATTCTCCGCCCACACCCACTTCACTTCCTGGGATGTGAACCCCAGGGGTCTGCCCACAGTGAACCCCTCTGATCTGCTATCTCCAGGAATGAGCCTTTATCCTAATGGTTCTGTCCCTCTATCCACACCACACAGAACTAACTCTACCTGCCTCTCTATTCCTGTTTGGGGCACACATCGGTTACATCGGAAACACAGAGTAACTAGAATACGTGTTTAATTTGAAGCAAACTGTCCTTCAGACCTCTGTATATTTTTATAAAACAAATTTATACTTTCAAGTAAGTTACCCAAATTGCCTTTCTTGCAAGATCACATATGGATAATATTAAACCCTCTATTCCCCTCTATCCCATCCTTTTTACCAAGTTTTCGCTTGCCCTTCCTGAGCTGGACGTTATGACCTTTACTTAAGAACATGAAGCAACTCAAATGAAAGTAGATACCCCATGTTCCCTGTGACGGTGCTGTGCGTACAGCCGCCCCCCCCCCCCCCCCCAGCTGCAGCTTCTTTGCCACCATTTCCCCTGATCTTCTCTCGATGATTCCCAGCTGCAGTGCTCCCTTTCCCGGTAAACCCAACCCCGTTGAGGACTACCTGTGCTGTCTTACTCCTCCTTTCAAGGCTAAGACTCTTTACCAAGATGGCTCCAGACACCTAAACGGAACCGACTCAACCAGAGGGAGAGCTCTTGTGTGAAAATAAGACTTTCTGTTAATTATTCAACGCCCAAATCCATATTTCCGCCTTCCTCACAGAGCACTTTTCCTAACTTCCCAGTTCCTTCCCCATTCCCCCACCCTCCAGAGAAATTCCTCACTGGCCACTGAAACCCTCTCTTGGATCATGCTCTCCCCTCCCAAATGCGAGTCCACTCAAGACTTTCTAGAACTCACAGGGGTTCCTACTTTGTGGCACCTGGATTAACAGTAAACCAAACTGGTGACCCAGCACAGACCTGGGCAGCACGCCCTCGGTGGCCCCATTATCTCCAGTGTCTTTAGCACCGATGACCTCCCTGAACTTCAGCTGATGGAACTCATCCCAAGTGGACGGACGTTTGTTTTACTCTTTACCCAGAATGTCCATGTCAGTGGTTCGCTTTACAGATGTGCAGCCGTGATGGGATTTGACTTTATGGGATTGGGAATAACAGGGCTTGGTCCCCCACTCTTTAAAGAGTTCGTCAATTTTCCTTAGGAAATTTCTCAAAAAGGTATGGATAGAACGAGAAGGAAGATCTACACCCATGTAGGTGTGAACCACTCTTCTGCTACCTGTCACACTTAAACACTACCACAGAGGGGACCTGGCACTGTCCTTGGCTCCCGGAGAAGCGCCGCTCATCCGGTTCCCGACAGGTGCGCACCAGACACTAGGCAGAGACTTGGTCCTGGTTTAGAATTGACACCTGGGTGCGGGATCTTGTCTTCCTAACCGCTGGCGACACCAGGAAGAAAGGATTAAAGAGCGAATACAGAAAGAACAGAGGAGAGCATCCCAAACACCCAAAGCACCCTCGCCTCCCGGTCGTCACCTGGAATGCGCTGCAGCGGCTGGGCCGCGTCCCCTCCCGCCGGCGCCCCCCGCGGTCCGCGCGACGCCCCCTTACCTTGCGGGAGTACGGCGGCTTGCTCAGGTGGATGCCATCGCGGACCAGCTTATCCCTGATCATGATCTTCAGCTTCAGCTTGGGGTAGCTCACCAGCTCCCTGCTGCGGGGGGCGGGCGTCTGGCCGCGGGGGTCTCCGCGGGCGCCCGGGGCCGGGCCGCCACACGGCTCCCCCCGGCGGCCGGTGGGCACGGCCACCGCGGGCGGCACGGGCGGCGGCTGCGGCTCCAGCGTGAAGTAGAGGCCGGCGGCGGCGGCATCCTGCTCCCGCAGCCGGCGCACGGCCTCCAGGATGCGGCGGCGGTGCGCGGGCGCCAGCACCCCGATGGCGTCCAGGTCCGGGTCGCCGATCTGCTTGCACACCTCCAGATCGTCGTAGCCGTTGTCCACGAAGGACTCCGCGTACTGCGGGAGCTGCAGCGCTTTCAGCCACTCGTAAACTATGTTGGTGCACATGGTGGGACTGGAACCCAGCCGGCAAGCACCGTCCCAGCGCCCGAGCCGCGCGGGCGGCCCCAGTTCTTGGAACTTTTGATCCTCTCCTCCAAGGGGAAGGAGGAACCGCTGCGAAGTTTTCCGTAGGAAGGAAAGGAGAGGGCCGGAGCCGGAGAGCCACCAGCCGAATCCCGAGGAGGCAGAAGCGTAAAAGCGGCAAAGTGAATTCCCCAAGCAGCCTGGAGCTCGCAGGCACTGGCGGCTAGGCGAGCCGCTCCGCGCCGCCCCTGGATGCGCCGCCGCCGCGGGGAGGGGCGCGCGGCGGGCGCGGGAGGGGGCGGAGGCGGGCGGGGCCGGCGCGGCCCTCGGACTCGCGCGGGGTCAGCGGCGCGCGGAGCCGCCCCGGAGTCCGCTCCGCCGGGACCGGCCGGGAGCCGCGCGCCGCATCTCGCCTTCTGGCTGCCGGTGGCGGCGTCTGAACGCGCGCCCCGCGCCGGGGAGGCGGCTCCTCCGCGCAGACCCGCGGCCGCCCTGGAGCGCCTCGTCTTCGCGCGTGCGAGTCACTGCCGCCCTCCCGGCGCGCAGGGGGGTGGCTTCTAAGCTGCCCGGCTCCCGCGGCTGCCTTGGATCGCTCTGTACATTTCTTTTTAATCCGATTTCCCCAGCTCGTGGAAATCTCTGCGCTCACTTCTTCCCGAGCCTCCCCGACTTCGGCCGGCGCGCCCGCGGGCAGCCCAAGGGCACGTCCGGCTGGCGGACCCGGCCGGGCGAGGCCGTGCGGCCAGGCTGCGCTCCCGCTTGCCCAGTCCGGGTTAGAGCCCCTTCCTCGGAGCCGGCGCCCAGGCCGGAGCCCCGCGGTCTGGCTTCTCCGGTGGACGCCCGCCCAGAGCCCCGCGCGGCGGAACTGCAGCCCGGAGGGTGGGCGCGACGAGGGGACCGCCCGAGTCCGGCCGGCGCTGCGCGCGGCCCCTCCTCGCTGCAGCTGGGCGCGCGGGGCGGCGGAAGGAGCTGGTGCTCTCGCCTCCTAAGCCCCCGAGTCTGCAAAACTTTGGGATGCGTCGTACCTTTCCCCTGGGCTGGCGCGTTCCCCCCGGCCCCCCACCCTACTTTCTGCCAGGTGCTTTCACCCTCGTCTCCACTGTGCTTTCACTCCGGCCCGCCCACCATGCATTCTACCCGAACTCCTCGGGCGGCTCTGTCCCCAGGGACATCTGCAGGCGACCTGTCCTGGAGCCTGGGGAGCAGAAATCGCTTCTCCCGCCCGGGATCGCGGGGACACTGATACACCGCCACCCAGCCCTCTTTAGAGAAGACGCTGGGACATCTTCGTGCGCCGCACTTTATCTCTAGGGAAGAGAATCAGTCGAGTTTCCCCCTTTTGCCCAAAGCCTGGGCAAACGCCTGGCGGGTGGGGACCCGAGCGGCAGGTGGAACAGAGCGAGTGCCTCGCCTAAATTTCCTGAATTATCTGTCCTCGTCTTGGGGCTAAGAGAATTTTGGTCGAGGTACTCAGTGGGGCAGGTTCACTGTCTCAGAAGGGGCGACTCAACTTCGCACCTGAGATATTTCAGGACCTAAACTGGGCGCTGTTCCTGAAGGAGCCCGGGTGGGGAGTGCCATCGGCTAGCCTGGACCTTGGAGACAGACTACAGATGATTTCAGAGTCATTTCCAGAATTGCGCATTTGGCTTTTGGGGAATGGGGGAGGGGAGGGTCCTCTTTCTCTCAATCAGAAAAGCTTAACCCCTTAAGGGACACAGACCCCTTAAAAGAACCAAACGATCCTTTTGCCCAGAAAAACACCCCACCTAGGCGCACCCAAAAGGTTCCCCGCAGTTCGGGGGTGCGGGGCTACGGGGCAAGGGTGTCTGTGTTTCCAAGCTCAGGCACTAGCGGATCCCACATTATGAAACCACTGCCAGAAAGAACCTGCCAGGAAGGGACCTGTTGCGGGGTGGGAGGGAAACGAACTGCCAGCCGTCGGGCTACCTGTAGCCCCTGGCTCCTGCTGTCATCAAGGCCGCTCCTTCCGGAGCCCGAGCTGGGGGTGCGTTTCTCCTGGACGCCGGGATCCAGTCCTCTGGGCCCCTGCGCTGCAGCCGCCTCTCCCACGCCAAAGCAGACTCACAGTGCCCCCTTGCGGTCGCGCAGGCGAATTTTAAGGCATTGTCCAAACACGTTTTATTCCGTGTAAGAGGGTGAGCTGAATCAAATCTTTATATTAGTTCCCTGCCCCCCCTTTAAATTAAAAATGTTTACATCGCGTTTACCTTTGTACCTCAAAGCTATTTCCTAAGAGCGTTGATTTTTTTTCCTAAATCTTTGATTTTTAGGAGGAAAACATTCCAGCAGTTTGAATTATGCTGCTAAAGACGTAAATTATAGCAGATAGTTATTTGGAACTCACTATATGGCGGGTATCTATACATGCATCTCCATCTACGTGACTAAGTAGTATCACATTGTATCTTACAGAAGAAGAAATTGAGGAAGCAGATGCCACGGTTCAGGAAGGAGCAAGAGCTAGAACTCTGGAGAATTCCGCGCCTGCCTCCCAGCTGCTAACCCTCCCAGTCTCCAGTGTATGCTGGAGGAAAAATTGGGCTGGCTGTAAGATAGGAGTCCCCCCGCCCCCAGCTTTTTTTAGACTAGAAAACTTAAAGCTCTGGGGTTCTATCGTTGGGGATTTCTTCTTTCCCAAGTCGTGTGAAAAAGTCCAGTAGCTTCTTAGTAGTTCTTTGCTTACTTGTATACAGCCTTTCCCCCTCCGGGAGCTTAAAGACATTCGCCGTGTCTCATTAATCCTCTGTGAAGACAGCAAGTATTTTTATTTCCATTTTATAATTAGCGAAACTGGTTTGGGGGAAGATAAATGACTGGCCCAAGGTCATATAGTAAATCAGGAGGGAGACAAGAACAAACCTGCCTTGTCAAACTGTCTCCCCAACAGGCAGCAGTGATTCTCCTTTATTTATGTGCAAAGTCACCATCCAATTAGGAAATAAAGTATCCTGGTGCTCTCTTTGGAAGGGAGGCCTTTTATAAATTAATCAGTTGATAATCAGTCATAAATAAAACTTACTGTTACCTCTAGAGAAAACCTGCTGTCTGGAGACTTCTGAGCTACAGGGGTGCTTTTTCTAGATATCCCTCTACTTCTCTGGTCTCCTATACTGGCTCCCGTCTTATGTGTGAAGCCTCAAGGCTTCTCTCTTTCTACTGCTTGCCTTAGCATAGATTTAGTTCTAGAGGCCACTACATGTGATCTCAAATGCAGAATGTTTATAGCCTAAATATATCTCTCCCCGTGGCTCAAGTCCAGAGCAAAACTGGCAAGAATGATTGGTTAATTTTAGATTTAGAACTAGGGTTTGGGACTCAGGAAGCCATTGGAGATTATCTCAAACATCCATGTTACATGGGGGAAGTCAAGGCTCAGGAAGGTCAACTTACTTACCTGAGCTCACACAGCCAGCTCAGGACAAGGCCCCAACAGGAGTTAGATCAATTTCCTTGGACGCTCTTCACAATTGCTGCATTGCCTCATTTTTCTGTAAGCGCCTGGCTCCCGTCAAAATCATTCATCTACTGATCATCAAATGTGTATTAAGTAAGGCCAGGCCAGTCACTGAACTGAAAAGAGTTTTCTTCATTCATCGGAACTGGAGAGGTCTCAGCATTTTTATATGTATAGAATAAATGGATAGTTTCTTTTGGTATATATTAGTTCATTAATTAGGAATATTACAAAGGTACTATTTTCTTATCTCTTGAATTAATTATCCAAATTCTATGAATCATAACATGAGCTGAAATCTGAAATTAAACTATATTCCACATTCACGCAAAAATGTACTTAAGAAAAAACAAGTGGCTATTATGTTCCTATGCATAGCCTTAGAACAACAAGTTAATTTACTCAACATACATTGTCAAGTACCTATAATTTTACAAGTACTTCTGAGTGGTGTGGCTTTATTAGAGTTTTTTCTTTACATGAAAATTTTCAGAACACTTATCACGCTGTTTATTATTTAATATGTTTGGAGCCAGGTTTTTTTTTCCAGAAAGAACTTCTTACCTAATAAAAATCAATGGAAAAATAGGTTTTGAAAAAAGTTTCTTTATAGGCACCATTTTAGAATTGTTGTGTACTAGTGATAACTCTGGCAAAATGCCTATTGATACTCTCAGTGTAATAAATTAATGATAATTATATTCAGGTTTTCCATTCTAAATATCAAGAAACAGCTTTTCCACTTTGCTCAGACTCTATAACTTGATTTAAGGATATAGAGTGAAAAATCGTTTATTATGAAATTTTCTTGGGGCCACATAGGTTTCATAGCATTTTATTCCAAAGATAAATGTTCTCACATAGGGTGCGTAAAAATTAAATTCCATTAACATCTATTAAACGTCAGTCCCCAGGGTGTCTAGCCTTGTAAAAGTCAAGTATATATAATATTAATCTTAAAATGCAGAAGATGTTTTGCCTCTCCTTAACCAGGAGCTAAAAAAGCATCTAGAAGAAACATATGCCATAGGGAGAAATGAGAACAATGCACTTGAGTGACGTAACAGGCAATCTGCTCCCTAGTGACTGGGGGTGCGGAATCTACATTAGGGGAAGGCCGGGTGGAGGCGTCTGGGAAAATGTCTGCGCTGTGTACATTATACTCATGTGTGACAACAGGTATGTGCAAGAAGGAGAGACAGGAACGGTAGGGAGTCACAGCAGGACACCATTAGATTATTCATTTCTATTATAACATGCTTTTCTTTCCTTAAGGAAGGAACAAAAGGTGAAAAAAAAATATTCAAGAAGTCAAAGACCTGGAGGTCACTAACAGAAAGAGAGCCAAGCAAGAAGCGCATAGTGGTAAACAATAAAATGAGATCCATTTTTTAAAATTCTTCTCCTCTTATCTCTGAGAATCCCCAAACATTCTATTATTTTTAAATGCACCCACAAAGAGGCGGAAAGTATTAGTCCAGGGTTTCCTAAGGTAGTTGGAGTATTTTGTTAAATAACAATAAGCAATTCTTAGAACCTCCTTTGTTTTTCAATCCAAGTCAGCAAAATTAACCTAAAAGTTAGGCTGAGTAATCTCCTACAAACAAAATGAGATTGATAAAAAGCGATTTCAGGGGGCCTAGATGGCTCAGTCAGTTAAGTGACTGACTCTTGATTTCAGCTCAGGTCATGAACTCACAGTTCATGAGTTTGAACCCTAAGTCGGGCTCTGCACTGACAGCTCAGAGCCTGGAGCCTGCTTCGGAGTCTCTGTCTCCCTCTCTCTCTGCCCTCTCCCCTCCTCCGCTTAAACATGCATGCACACTCTCTTCCTTTCTCTCAAAAATAAATAAATAAACATTTTTAAAAGCTATTTAAGACAAATGAAAGTTATTTACGTAATCACAACGTTGAAATCACTCCATTTATAACCAGGTGTATGTAAATATTAGTTGTTCCCATCTAACGGTGACTTCCGTCTGGAGTTAGGACGGACAGTTTGATGGAGACTACTTCCTGAGATCTACAGGGACCCAGAGGCCTGGGAGGTTGTAGGCTGTCTTTTTTGAAGCAAAATAATTTCATGTGTTTGTTTTAAAATATATTCCTTCTTATTTGACTTAAATTTGCTACTGAGGGATGCTTAGCTGGCTCAGTTGGTAGAGCATGCAACTCTTGATCTTGGGGCTGTGAGTTCAAGCTCCACACTGGGTGTAGAGATTACTTAGAAATAAAATCTTTTAGCAACACCTGGATGGCTCCGTCAGTTGAGCACCTGACTCGATTTTGGCTCAGGTCCTGATCCCAGAGTTGTGGGATCAAGCCCCATGTTGGGCTTCATACTGAGGGGAGCCTGCTTAATATTCTGTCTGTCTGTCTCGCTCTCTCTCTCTAATTAAAAAAAAAATATTTTCAGGAAAACTTTGCTATTGGAATATGTAGTATAAAACTCTTGAATCCTTGACTTCTAAGAAACTGGCACATAATTAGAACTTATATAGAAGCCTAAGGTCTTTCCAGCTTTGGAGAGAGACAGGTAGAGTGCATCACAGTTTTGAAACTTTGGGGTCACATTTGATATATGTATGAAATCGCAGACCTTATTTATGGATGTGACAACATAAAACCTGAGTGGCGCATCAGATCCTTAGACCAGCAGAGCCCTGTTCCTAAAAGGATGGTTGACAAATATGGGAATTATAGATGTTTTGGCTACACCTTTAAAACTTTTCAGCTTAACAGTTTCATCAAAACTAAATTTCAGACTCTCGTTTAGGGTTCTTCAGCTGTCTTGTCTGAGTGAGTTCAGACCCCCTTGGACCAGGGTCATGGTCTTGACAACATGCTCTCAGCCAAGGTGTTCTGACCTCAGAGAATTTGCTAGTGGCCAATAAAGGGGGTCTTCAGGGAACCTGCCCAGAAAAATAGAAGTGATTTATTCTTTATACTGTACACCAGGATAAATCCCAAATGGATCAGAAGCTTAAAGATAAAGATAAAATGATATACTTTTTAAAAGAAAACATAAGTATATTCTTCTATAACCAGGGCATGGGCAAGACTTCCTAATTTTGATTCAGTTTCCAGAAATAATGGGGAAAATTGATACATGTGATTACATAAATACAATAAATTGCATGCATGGCAAACAAATAAAATAAAACTTAAGAAATCAACCATCACTAGCAAAATAAAAAGAAAATGACACTCTGTGGGAAAATAGTCAGATTTTTATGACGATCAAGGACTGACATAGTTAATCCCAAAATAAATAGAAAAAAAAGAAAAGAAAGCATCTAAAAATAGAGAAGGAAACAGGCAGAAGACCTATGGGAAAATGGGCCAGATGCTTAGAAGCACTAACGCAAATGGATAGTCACTTGAGTGATTCTCCACCTTCCCCAAGTAAAAGCACATTCAAACTGCACTGAGAAGCCATGGCTTACCTAACAGCTTAGCAAAAATCTAGAAGTTTAGCAACAAACTCTGTGGCTGAGGCTGTAGAGAAATGAACATTCTCACAGATTGAGAGTGAAAAATGCAAGATGATAAAAACCTATACATTGGTCAGACTCAGAAAAGTAAACCTCACATTACCTAATATAATTAAAAGAGAACTGTTAACCAGGTGTTGAATCGAAAAGACCTAAAGTAAACCCTGCAGTACCGCAATGTAGTAATTCCAGAAAATAGCGATTTTCCCTAAAAGTTGAGGAAACCAAGACAACAGCTTGGGATTAGAATACAGAAACTTGGAGGAGGATCCCTGCTGAGCTAGAACCCAGAATCCTGAGAAAGGCGCGCGGCCTGATTGGTTAGGAGAAAAGACCCGGGAGCTAGGATCAGACCTTTGAAGAAAGGGAACCCTCTGGCTGCGGGCGCACCGCAGGAGTTCCAAGGAAGCCCCGCAGATCAGAGGTTTCTAGGGTATGTGACTGACTGCCTGAAGCAGAAACCTAAGAGAGGGTTCTAGGAGTGTAGAAAAATCAGAAACCATATTCTCCCCTTACTGGATGAAGAACTGTTTTGGAGGTGACCCTGACAGGAAGAGGGAACAAAGCAGAAGGCAGTAAATCCCTCGTTGTTGTTGTTGTTTCCTGGTTTGCACCCTATGGTTGAGCGCGCTTTTACCAAAAAACCCAACAGGAGCCTGCTGGAACAGCTGAAATGCGGTGTGCTGAGTCCAGGTGGGAGCGTCTTAAAGTGGGGGGCAAAATGGTGGATCTGAGACATGAGAAAAAAATAACCAGCACCCCACCAATGAAGAGGGATTTGGCAATAGCCCCCAAAATTTCATGTTCATTTACCCTTCAATTTAGCAATACCACTTTTATGAGTCCCAAAAATACTAGCATAATTTTTAAAAATTAAGTATGCATAAGGCTATTTATCCAGTACTGTTAGTATTAGTTATGCTAGAACCATTCCAAATGCCCATCAATAAGGGCCTGCTGAAATAGCCCTTGGAATAAGTCAGCACAATGAGGTAGTTAGTTGGTAAATGTTAGAGGAATGAGGACGATCTCCATACACTAGGACAGAGTAGTCTCAGGGTATATTAGTATTTGAAGAAAAAGGCAAAACAAAACAAAATCAAGATGGAGGAAAGTACTTATAACATGCTACTCTTTTTTTTTTTTTCAAGAAAGAGGAGATGTGGAAATATGCCCTATAATTTCAGAAATGGTTACCCAAAAAGAGACGAATGGAAAAGATGGAAGGGATGAGGATGGGACTTTAAATCATTTTGCTTTGTAGAATTGACCATGAAGCCATGAAAGGTAATTATAAAACTAAATTTTAACAGGTATCTTCCCAAACTAGAAATAAAACCAAATAAATATAACTGTTTGGTAGTGTCATAACCACACAGAGAGCAGCTGCCAAAAATCTTTTAAAAGTAGTAGTCTGACCTATGAACCAGCAATTGCACTACTGGGTATTTATCCAAATGATTTTTAAAAATGCTGATTCAAAGGGGCCATGTACCCCAATGTTTATAGCAGCACTGTCAACAATAGGCAAATTATGGAAAGAGCCCAAATGTCCACTGACTGATGAATGAACAAAGAAGATGTGGTATATACACACACGCGCGCGCGCGCACACACACACACACACACACACACACACACAATGGAATATCACTTGGCAATCAAAATGAATGAAATCTTGCATTTGCAACAATGTGGATGGAACTAGAATGTATTATGCTAAACAAAATAAGCCAATGAGAGAAACATCTGATTTCACTCATATATGGAATTTGAGAAACACAACAAATGAACATAGGGGAAAGGAAGGAAAAATAAGACAAAAACAGAAAGGGAGGCAAAAGATAAGAGATTCTTAAATCAAGGAACAAACTAAGGGTTGCTGGAGGGGTGTTGGGTGGGGGGATGAGCTAAATGGGTGTGGGCATTAAAGAGGGCACTTGCTGGGATGAGCACTGGGTGTTATATGTAAGTGATAAATCACTAAATTCTCCTCGTGAAAGCATCTTACACTATATGTTAGCTAACTCAGATTTAAATAAAATAAAAAAAGAAAAGAAAAGAAGAAAAAAGAGTAGTAATTTGACCATACATGTCTAATGGAATCCCCCTGGGGAAAAAAGAAAGAAAGAAAAACAACAACAGCAAAAAATAGTAAACCATTTTCAGTTATGAGACTATTGTTGGTAGTATGTTATTATTGTGCAGAGATCGTTGTGTTTATAATGAATGTGGCATAAATCAAATGAGTAATTTTTGTTGTTGAGACCCAAGATTTTTGGCACAATTGAAAAGAAAGTTATAAGATCAATGCGTTAAAAATACCAAAGAACTCTATAGTCTGATATTTTAATCTAAAATGTCAATATGAACTCATGATGTATTTTATCTTAGAAAACTAACAAGAAGCTCTCTCTACAAAATGGTTTAGAAAAAAAAAAATGACCCTATTTTAATGAGACCTAGAGCACCCAAACTGTGTCGTACCGTACTATTTCCCACTAAAGGGAACTAAGGCTCTCTATAGAACTGCCTGAAACAAGATTTGGGGAAGGAAATGACCAAAATTTTCTGGAGAGTTTTGTCATACCAGAAGGCAAGGAACCTATCAAAGATTGCAAGACATGTCAAAAGGACTCAGGAACCAACCTGAATATGCTCTCATCAGACAAAGATGGAATAATTTGAGCGTTATCAATCATGATCATAAGTGTAATGAATTGAAACTGACCAAATATGTTTAAATTCATAAGTTCCTATAATAGTTTAATAAACTCCTAATTTGTAGCCTTTAGAGGATATTGGAAAACCACTTCATTATTTTAAAAACTGGTACATAAAGGGAATGAATCAAGTATTTTTCCTACTTTTCCTATAAGATCTGTACCTCAGGAAACAAAATCATCAATGGTGAGAAATTTCTTTTTAGAAACATCCCAGCTATGAAAATTAGACTATCATTAATGTAACTAACTAATAAATTAATGTGTTTACCAGTAAATCTCAGAGTAAGATTCTTTGAGACTCTTCTAGGGGTACCAAAAGTTCAATATTATTTTCGTGGTAATATGAAGACATTATTGGCCATTTTCACTGTGTTAATACTTACATTGGTCTACAAAAGTGGATCTTGGGCAAAACTATCAGTGCCTCCCCACATATCAGGGCAGTGGCACCAATTCTACTACTCATAGTCATTGCATTCTCTACTACCACATATCACAAGAAAAAAATAAGCCAATTTCATCTAAGAATTTCCTAATGAAGTTGTAAAAATTATTTATTGTATTAAAACTTGACCTTTGAGTAGTGAAAAAAATTATTCCATGTAATAAAATCAGAAACACACTTAGGCTCAATATTAATAATCTCTAATGGTCATCACCTCAAAAACCACTTCTATGATTGAGTTGCCAGCTGAACTAACCACTTGTTTCATGGAACACAATTTTCACTTTAAAGAATGACAAACATTTGTTAAGACATGATTCTGTTGCCAGTGGTAAGATTCAAGTTTTCCAATAAAAATGTAAATTTGGGAAACTTGAATTTCCAACACTTATAGGCTTTTAAAGAATAGTATCAGTGGTTATTAATGAATATTTTAGATACTGCGTAATGAAATATCTCCACATTTGAATGATCTGCATATATCAGTAATTCAAAATTTCCAAATGTCACAAAATTATGCATGGTAGGAGATCTAATAAAAGAACAAAATAAACCAATGGCTTTTAATGTAACAGAATATAAAAAGCTCATTAATGTGATTTCAGATTTCACACTGTTACTAACCTCCTACTAACATCAGAAAATGGACATTTGTCAGATTTTGGTATAGTATCCAGGAAAAATATCTCCAATAATCTGAAAATGGTATTAAAATAATCCTTCCACTTCCAACAACACATCTTTGTGATATTAGAGCTTTTAATGTACTTCAACTAAAGCAACGTATTGCAACAGATTGAATACAGAAGCAGATAGAAGGATATTGTCTTCTCTTTTATTAAACTAGACATTAACATATTTATAATGATGTATGGGGTGCCTAGCTGGCTCAGTTGGTTAAGTGCCTGACTTCAGGTTGTGATCTCACAGTTCGTGAGTTCGAGCCCCACATCAGGCTCTGTGCTGACAGCTCAGAGCCTGAAGCCTGCTTCACATTCTGTGTCTCCTTCTCTCTCTCTGTCCCTTCTCCACTCACTCTTTGTCCCTCAAAATAAATAAATATTTTAAAAACTAAACAATATTTATAAAATATAAAACAATGCTTCCTTTCTTATGAACTTTTTATTTTGGAAAACATAGTTATTTCCCATGAAATTATGGTATTTGTGTTAACATGTAGGGGTTATTATTGTTACTTTAAACAAATACATGTTTTAAAGTTTTCTTAGTTTTAATTTCTAATGTGATAAATATCAGTAGATAAAGTCCACATAAACAGAAGCTCTGTGGATTCTGAATAATTTTTAAGAGTATAAACTATTCATAAGACAAAACGTTTGATAACTGCTGATCTAACTAATGTCAATGGCTGACAACATCACCACAAGAGTGATATTCAGACATTGTTATTACTTGTTATTACTTCCTATTGGAAATAGGCACTAGCTATGAAGTAGTCTTGCCAAAAATGATACAGAGCCAACTCTGTATAGAGCTCTACATCTACCAATTTCTTGAAGTTGTGGGAGATGCAATCAGCAAAATTCAGACTGAGGGAGACTCTGAAGAAAAAAATTGACCCGTTTCCTTACACAAAAATGGCTGGGTATGGTTGGGTAGGGAGAGGAATTGAGAGAGAGAGAGAGAAAGAGGAGGCTTTTGGGGTGCCTGGGTGGCTCAGTCAGGTAAGTCTCTGACTTTGGCTCATGTCCGATCTCACGTTCGTGGGTTCAAGCCCCACGTCAGGCTCTGTGCTGACAGCTAGCTCAGAGCCTGGAGCCTGCTTCCGGTTCTGTGTCTCCTTCTCTCTCTGCCCCTCCCCGTCTCATGCTCTGTCTCTCTCTGTATCAAAAATAAATAAAACATTAAAAAAAAAAAAAGAGGAGGCTTTGACATGAGAAATAAGAAGCACATCAACCAGTTTTAAAATATGGACTTTTTTTCTGGAACCTGATTCAAATAAGCATTGTTAAGTATTGTCATAAGAAAATAAGAAAAATGTGAACGCTGATTAAAAATTTGTTGATATTAAGAAACTTGATAATTGTTAGGTGTGATAATGGTATCATAGTTATGTGTGTTTTCCTTTTTTTTAAATGTAGACGTTCTATAGAGATGAAAATTTTACAGATAAAATGATATAAAGCCTGGGATTCGGTAAAATAACAGGAGAGGTAAGAGTGATAATACCTGAAACAAGATTAGCCATAAATTCATTGTTGATGCTGGGTGACACAATATCTGGCTCATTGTATTATTTTCTTTACTGTTTTATGCGTTTTCAAATGTCCATGGTAACAAGTTAAACAAATACAAAGGCTATGCAAATTCCACATTGTCCTGTGGCCTGACCCACAACCCTGCAGGCAGACACAAGATGGCCTCTTGTAATTAAAACAAAAGGCTTACCATCTCTCAGAGCTTGAGATTGACAGTGACAGAGATCAGAGATATTATGTCCGGTCAGAGTTGCAGGGGGTCTGAACCAAAACTGTTGAAAGGAGCCTCATATACACGGTGTTTTGTGTACCAGTAGTGTGGAACTAGAATTTAAAAATTGGAAAAATACTTTACGGCATTATTACTTGTGTCGTTTAATATTTCTTAAGTGCCTTCATGTATCAAGTGGTGGTTTTTTAAAATTTTTATTTATTTCTAAGAGAGAGAGAGAAAGAGAAAGCATGAATGGGGAAAGGGCAGAGAGAGGGAGACACAGAATCTGTAGCAGGCTCCAGGCTCCGAGCTGTCAGCATAGAGTTCTACGTGGGGCTCAAACTCAGAGACTATGAGATCATGACCTGAGCCAAAGTTGGAAGCTTAACCAACTGAGCCACTCAAACGTTTTTGTTTTAATTTTTCATATCAAGCATTGTTCTAAGCCTGGAGATACAGCAGTGCAGGAGAGAGAGTCTCCGTCCCCATGAGGCTTACATCGATAACTCTATATTTCAGGTGAAGATAAAAAATATGAAGAAAAATAGAGAAAGGAAGAAAAAAATATCCTGAAATACCCAGAGGAAGGAATGTTCATGGTAGAGGGAACTACAAATGTGAAGGTCTGGAGGCAGCATCAAGAGTCCTGTGTTTGAGGAGGAGAAGTTCTGTGCACTAGAGCAGAGTGAAAGTGGGAGACAGTGGCTGTAACTGGAGCGAGGGAGGTAGGACCAAAACCACAAGGGCATTGGAACCTGTTTCTTTTCTTTTTTTAATGTGTATTTATTTTTGAGAGAGAGGGTGCATGTGCATGGGGAGGAGTGGAGAAACGGGGACGGAGTATCCAAAGAGGGCTCCATGCTGACAGCAGCAAGCCCAATGTGGGGTTCGAACTCATGAACTGTGAGATCATGACCTGAGTCAAAGTCAGACGGGAGGCACACCAGACAGAGGTTGTTTCAAATGTGATGGAGAGCCTCTGGAGGGTTCTGAGCAGGGAGCCTTGAGCTGATCTGTAATTTAACAGGACTACTCTGGCTGCTCCATGGAGTAGAAACCATGGGGACCAAGAGCAGAGGAGGTGAGACCTCCCAGGAAGCTACCTCAGTGGGCCCAGCAAGGCCTTGGACTAGACCACTACCATGGCAAACATGGTGAGATGTATTCAGAATGTGTGATATACTAGGAGTACCTGTTGGGTGTGGATTGTGAAAAAGGGAAGAACCAAGGGTGACCCCTAAATTGTTGTATGAGTTCCCACATCCTGAAATGGAGAAGACAGAAGAGGAGTGAGTTTGGGAGTGGGGGCAGAGAGGAAGCAAGAGTCTTCTTCATTGGACACATGGAGTTTCAGGAGCCTGATACATCTAAGTAGCACTGTCAAGAGGAGCTTATAGTGAGGGGAGAGCCCTTGGGAAGAAATGCAAAGGGCGGTTTCAGATACAGTTGCTATTTAAAGTCATAAGATGAAAGAAGACTGGATTAAAGAAAACCAAGGATGAAAATTCAGGGCACCCCAACATGGAAAATCTGGATGGGACTCCAAGGAGCCCCAGGACGGAAGCAGAAGGAGAAGCCAGTGAGGTGGGGGTCTGGCAGGTGTGAATAAAGCCATTACAAGAAGGGAATGCGCAACGGTGGCCTGAGGGATCCAGAGATGCGGGAACCAAAACTGACTTCCGGTTGGGCGATAGGGAGACCAGTACCTGGCCTCGATGGGAAGAGTCTCAGCCAGAGTGGGCTCAGGAGAGACAGAGGGAAGAAAGTGGGCGTGGCCGAAAAACCACTGGCTTCAGGAGCGTAGCTAGAAGGGATCTGACAGATGGGGCTGGGGCTAGAGAAGGATGCGTGGGGAAGGAAGGTCTTGCTGAGGGATGGGAGAAATTGCTATACGTGGGGCTCCAGAGAAAATGATCCAGGAAGAGGGGAAGCAGGTGACGCAGGAACAGAGCCCTCGTGGGGTTGGGAGGCGAAGGAATCCACAGCATGAGTGGAGGGCCTGGCATTGGGCAGGAGCCCAGCTGGTTCATTTTGTTTGTTACAGGTGGGAAAGCAGTGTCTGTGGGAACAGACGCAGAGAGGTGAGTAGATTTGGTAGTGAGACATGTGGAAGTTCTATTGTGATTGATGACCAAAGAAGGCAAAGTCGTCTGGTGAGCGAGAGGAGGGAGAGGTGGGGTAGACTCAGTCATGCTGGAGCGTGGGAGCGTGAGTTGACTGGAGAAACAGAGGAGGGATGCCAGCCGTACTGGGGTCATATTGGAGGCTGATGGTCATAAATGTAATGAGACCAGTGAGCAGGGTTGTGCGTCCTCCTTGAGCTGCGTTGGGATGCTCCGGTGCAGGTGAAGAGCTGACGGAGGGTTTACTTCGGCCAAATTTCGACCAGAAAAATAACACGGAGTAAAATGCAAGACGGGCTTTACATATGAGGAATGAGAAGCTGGAAGAATCAAGCAAACAGTCTTTCTGTTACCTGGTAGAAAGCAAAAGCATTGATCTAGTTAATCACATAATATAACCAAAAACTCCATTATATAGGATTATACATTTTTAATGGATTCGTATAAATAAAATGCCCACTGACACCATACTGGCAACCTTTCTGGTTCAGAAGGCAGTGTGGTAGCTTGGGGTTATAATTATGAGCAGCAATTACTGTACTTTATAAGTACTAGTCTTGGTGTGAGACAGACAAGGGAAGGATGATTATACTTGATCGAATTCCAGATAACCCAACTCACCATTCTAATTGAAAGTCCTTAACATAACCTACCCCCCTGAAAACATTACAGGAACGGAAATCACAGGACTTAAAAATCTCTTGCTGGGGCCTGAGATTAGTGGTGTAGACAAGTAAAGACGATTTACAAGTCACTGTGAGCACAAAGAGACATAAATTTCAGGCAAAAGGAAATAAAAGAAATGAGCACAGAAGCGATAGGAAAGGAAGAATTTCTTCTTTAAATTTTATTGGATTAATTTAATTCTGTACCAGAAGTAGTGAAAATGACGTAAGGCAATTTTTTTCTTTCCAGAAAATTCTGGAAGATTATGCTTTTGATTGGTAGAAGGAGAATAACTTACAAAAAAATACCACAAAAGATTTATAAAATATAAAAAGCTGTAAAGTAGACTTTTTCCTAAGACATCAAAATTTAGGATCTTTGAAAAAAATTTACATTCTCCAACAAGTTCTATGAGATTGATGGAGAAAATGTCTAAATTTTTTTGACAAAAATCTTAGCGTATCCATTAAAAAATGGAAAGTCTATGAGGAAAATACTAGATGATAAATAAGAATACAACAATAAATTATATAAACTTACAGGAAGTTAGGTCCATATATCTTCTCATTCCTATGGAATTTCAGGTAAAAGCATATTTCTTTGAAGCCTGTAGTATCCATATTAGTGTGTGCTAAAAAGATGGGTTGCACCTTCCCAGAGGGGCGCCTGGGGGGCTCAGTTGGTTAAACATCTGACTTCAGCTCAGGAAATGATCTCACGGCCCTCCAAGAATTCGAGCCCCATGTTGGGCTCTGTGCTGACAGCTTGGAGGCTGGAGCCTGCTTCAGGTTCTGTGTCTCCCTCTCTCTCTTTGTCTCTCTCTCTCTGCCCTTCCCCGGCTCATGCTCTGTCTCTCAAAAAATAAATAAACATTGAAAAAACATTTTAAAAACATGCAGTTCTCCCACACTTTCAAAGGAACTCTTATGAGCTATTATGAAACACGAGAAACAGTTAATGATTTTTTCTTAAAGATGCCTGACAAAATACAACTAATTTATAAGCCCAGTATTTTAATATGACTTATTTTAGTTAAAATTCCATTTTTCCTGTAATAATATTACATTCTGGATTTCCCTTTTATATAAAGATATTTCAAGTGTCATACAATAGTTAAGACAAAAGTTCAGAATGTTCTCTGTAGATAAGTAGAAAAGAATGTCATACATGTCTTCCTATTAGTACAAATTAATGAGCTTTATCAAAGATACCGGTGAAATATGAATTTTCAGACCCAGCAGCCCTGCATACTCTCATTTTGAGTCCACTGCCCTGCTGTATGGGACACTGGTCCTTTCTGTCATCCACACCTCCCGTGGCTCTGATAGCACTGCACTGATTCCTCCCCGTTGCTAACCCTGCCCCACCGAGCCTCCCCCCTGCCCCCGATCTGGCAAACACCATCCTTCCCTGATTGCTATATACACCTGTGTTCCCTCACCCGCTCCATATACTTCTATCCATGCAGTTCACTGAGCCCCGGCTCTGTCCCCAAACTACCTCTTTTGCTTTAAACCCTGAGTTCTAGATTTTCCCTGAAGGACAAGTGCACATGAATGTCTCACTACCAATTAAACCGATCACTTAATCTGCTGCAAATAGGATCATTTTTCTTTGCAAGTTATTTGTCTTCTGTTCTCTGTTTATTTGCATGAACAACCCACTGTGTACTGAGTGCCCTTATGCCAGGGGTGGTGAAAAGCCGTCTGGGCAGAAAAGACACGCTCTCATGGCCCCGGAGGCCCTGCTGCACCACAGTAAGCCCAGAGCCCTGAACACGGACCTGAACACAGCAAGTAAGGGCTCGCTGATGACGAGTAGGAGGAGCTGCAGGTGCCCAGCCGGTTCCAAGCTGAGCAGTGGGCCCTGAGGCCACAGGGGATGATGAGCTGGCTGACTTGTGGTTTTAGGCTGGATACGTGGACGACAATGTGAAGAGTCAGCCGGAAAATGCCAAGTATTTCTTCGCCAAGTAAATAGGTGTCAAGTATAATACCTGCACTGTATATTGCTGTTAATTGTTATATAGAAGACCTCATGCCTTGCTGGGGCGTGGCGCAGATTGGTTCAAAGATTCGACAGTTCCATTCCACTATATGAATCCCCAAAAAAACTCTCACAGTGGTCTCTAAGGATGTTCATTGCAATGTTATTTATGATGATAGGGTCTTGGGGGCCACCTGTTGTTCATCACTAGGAGGGGAAAGGTAAAAATATGATGGTGCACAGCATCTAATGGAGACACAAAACAAGAAAGTAGGGGTGCAGCTTTATCTTTCAGAAGGGAATTGGGGGGAGCGAGAGGAAACTTCAGCTTGGTGTCTGTAATAAGGCCTTAGGACTGAAGGGGTGGGGAAAAGGAGGCTGCTATGCTCCTAATTTACCCTCCAGTGTGAACAGGATTTGTTCAGAGACTAGGGAAGTCTGTGGCCCAAAGTTCATTAGTGTCTGAAGCTAAGAATTCCTTGGGAAGGTTGACATGTGCTTCTGACTACCACCAAATCCCTGTCTTTCCAGACTCCCCACGTCCCATAGTGTTTTATTATGGATCCCTGATCAGAGCACCTACCACACAGGACTGGAATCGGGCAAAGTGGCGTGCAGAACGGTTTAGTTACACCGCCTGCTTTCATGTCCCGGCCCTGAGTCTCTATAGTTGCATGGCCTTGGGCAAGTTACTGAACCTTTGGAAGCCATGGGATTTCCTCTTTAAAATGAGATAATGCTTGGAGCCCCTGGGTGGCTCAGTCAGTTAAGCGTCTGACTTCAGCTCAGGTCATGATCTCACGGTTCATGAGTTTGATCCCCTGGTCACACTTTGTGCTGACAGTGCAGAGCCCGGAGCCTGCTCTGGATTTTGTGTGTGGGTCTCCCTCTCTGCCCCTCCTCACTCACACTCTGCCTCTCTTTCTCCCTCTCTCAAAAATAAATAAACATTAAAAAACTAAATTTAAAATGAGAATGCTTTATAGTACCTATTTCATAGGGCTGCTGCAGAATTAAATTAGATAAATCAGATAAAGTGCTTAGAATAGTGTTTGGCACATAGTAAGAGTTCTGTAAATATTGGTGAATATTATTATTATTCAGCTTCTTGAGACACAAACTAGACTTTTATACCATTGTATACACAGCACAAAGCCACATTCACTTAATATCTGTTGATGAAGTTTAAACTTACTTGTGTATTACCTCGTGGTGTATAGATATCATGCTTATTTTTCTCACAATATAGTTTAAGTACAGGAGGCCTTAAGAATAACTTAAACAGGGGCCCCTGGGTGGCTCAGGTAGTTAAGCATCTGACTCTTGATTTTGGCTCAAATCATGATCTCATGGTTCATGAGTTCGAGCCCCACAAAGTACAAAGCCTACTTAAGATGTACTCTCTCTTCCTCCCTCTCTGCTTCTCCCTCTTGTTTGCTCTCTCTCTCTCTCAAAATAAATAAATAAATAACAACTTTAAAAATAAGTTAAACAACAGGCCACATGTCTTCATCCAGTCACTTGCTTTGTTTTTTGTGCCTTGTAATTTCAATGTCCTGCCTTGCAATGATATTTTCCGTTCCTAGATGTTTTTGCAATGGATGTAATCTTATTATCTTAGAAGTCAATAACTACAAAAAATTTACTTTTGAATTAATCCATGGGACTTATGTTGCTAGTAATCACGGATTTTAACACACTTCGGCATAAACGGTTCTCTCTATGTGGTCATGGGTGACCAGGGCAGGAACTGACCAGCTTTTTCTGTAAAGGGCCCAGAGTAAATGTTTTAGGCTTTATACTCTACATAAATGTCCAGGAACACTCTGCTCACTGATTCCACAGAGTTTCCCCTTAAAAACACCTGTCAGGCTGCATGTATTTATTCTGCATACTTTAGACACATGTCTCTGCCGTATATGAAGGGGCAACATGCCACATGTTTCCATGATCCACAGTCAGCCTTCTCTGGACAAGCCACAAACGGATTTTCTGGGAACCACCTTAAGAAGCAAGGTCCTTTCACATTTGATGTTTCTTTTTGCAAAATCCAAGGCCCTACCTGCTTTTGCCCTCTGATAGAGCTACCTTCATTCATTTTACAGTTGAACGATGTGGCTTGATATTCACTAAATAAAATACAGCAAAATAGATATGGCCAAGGAAGGATAAGTGACAGGCAAGATGTGACAGAGAATTCTTTTTCTTATTTGTCCCTGAGTGGTGGCAATGAAAATAATTTGAAGAATACCAGGAAGGGACTTGAAAAGGTGAGAGTTACAGGAATAAACAGAGCCCACTCTGTCAATTGGTAGAAGAATCATCGCCAAACCTCCTCAAAATCTTTGGAAGATGAAAGTTCGTGGTTCTCCCTTTGGACTTAACAAGTTCTTTATGCAACCGAAAGATGAAGGTGGTTAGAGAATGTGGATATCCAAATGTCCAGCCTGTTCTTTGTGGTGCCAGGCACAACTGTTGGGATTCTGAGCTCCAGTTCAGTGAGTGCTGACTGGGAAAGGTCAAGTTGGAACCCTAACCATCTCTCAACGGCAAAATGAAATAGATGTGGTAAAAATACCGCTTTTCTAATAAAGAACAGATTTGCAAACTCAAAAAATACAGTAGGTTCCGTTCTGCCACATTTATAAAAACAGGAAAATAGGGCAAGAGCATCACGAGACAGTAAATAAAATTGAACAGAAATGTTAACTTTTCTATGTAAAAAAGCTTAAAAATAACAATTATACCAAGACTTTGACGAGAAAAGGGTAGAAGTACTGAAAAGTACATTAGAAACAAAATTTATGTTTTAATTTTTTGATGATTTATTTTTTCTATCAGAATAATCCTGATAGAAAAGGACTGCAAAAGTGTTAATCTGTTAACCAGCATTATTTTAGGTGATGAGGTTATGAATGAACTTGTACTTTTCTGTATTTTTTCAATTTTTTGCAATTACAATATATTTATGAGCAGATAAAAAATAAATAATAAATGAATAAAGAAAACCTTACTTTTTAAGGTTTATTTATTTATTTTGAGAGATGGGGGAGAGAGAGAGAAAGAGCAGGGGAGGGGCAGAGAGAGAGAGAGAGGGAGAGAGAGAGTTTCCAAGCAGGCTCCACTCTATCAGTGCAAAGCCTGATGTGGGTCTCAATACCATGAACCACAAGATCATGACCTGAGGTGAAACCAAGAGTTGGATGCTTAACTGACTGAGCCCCCCAGGCCTCCCGAAATACTCCTTTCTTAATAATCATGCTATCTCTGATGTTACCTTCTCCAGGAAAGCTTCCAAACCTTTAGAGAACCCTACTCCTCTAAAACTGAACTTATGACTATAAGAAAGACTCAGGGTTCAGTTTTGAGGTCTGCCCACAGCTTTTAAGCCTCACCTCTCCTTCCTTTGTGTACCGCATCCTGGTAAGCTCATCAGAAAGAGGAAGTGTTCCCTCCTTTGGATCTAGCACAAAATGTAGAACATACAAACCCCTGCCCATCTGCAAGAATTCTCACAGCAACCTTACCCATCAGCCACAATAAAAACCCAGAACCAGCATTTCCCCCTTGCTCGCTCAAGCCATTTATATGGAATTCTAAAAAAGGCAGAAACATGATATAGAGCACTTCAGTGGTGGGCTAGGACAGGACCAGGGCTCAACAGCAAAGTAAGAAGGGGCAAATTTTGGGGATTAGAGAAATGTTCTATCTCTTAATTATCATGCAAGTTTAAAGATGGTACCTATATAATAAAATTCATAGAACTGTACAATTCTGATGAGTGAATGTCACTTGATATAAATTACACCTGAGAAAAACTAAGTTTAAAAATTAAAACAGACACCCAATCAATGACAGAGCCTCCTGAGGACATTCCAAGATATTACACAGTCCTGTGGTCTACTTGGAAGTTTGTACAGATGACATTTCAAGGGAGAAACCCTGTTGGGGTTGACAGGATATTCATATAAACGTTTTAAAGAAATGAATGATAGCAATAATCCTTATCTGTAAGTTTTGAATTTATATCATGTCTTTCCATGTACAAAACCAGTTTTCTTCCACAAAAAATAATTTAAACAGAAAGAAAACACTACCAATCTATAAAACAAAATGGCAAATATTGGACTAGAAGATATTACTTATCAAAATAAATTATCCTACCTTTTCTCTCTACTATGGTACTACTAAAAGCAGAAACTTAGATTGGGTTAAGAAATTTAAGTAATTAATAAAATACATAGAACAGTGAATAATAAAGGAAGTAATTGATAATAATACAACCATAGTAGGGGACCTTAACACCCCACTTACATCAATGGACAGATCATATAAACAGAAAACCAACAAGGAAACAATGGCTTTGAATGACACACTGGACCAGATGGATTTAACAGATATATTCAGAACACTGCATCCTAAACCAGAAGAATACACATTCTTTTCAAGTGCACATGGAATATTTTCCAGAAGAGATCACATTTCAGGTAACAAAGCAAACCTCAACAGTTCAAAAAAAGTCAAAGTCACATTGTGCATATTTTTAAACCACAATACTATGAAACTAGAAGTAACCACAAGAAAAAATCTGGAAAGACCTCAGATACCTGGAGGTTAAATAACATGCTACTAAACAATGAATAGGTCAGCCAGAAATAAAAGAACAAATTAAAAGCACATGAAAATGAATGAAAACACAACAGTCCAAAACCTTTGGGATGCAGCAAATGTGGTTCTAAGAGGGAAGTTTATAGCAGTACAGGCCTACCTCAAGAAGCAAGAAAAAAAAGCTCAAATAAACAACCTAACTTTATACCTAAAGGAGTTAGAAAAAGAACAACAAACAAAACTTAAAACTACCAGAAGGAAGGAAATAATAAAGATTAGAGTAGAAATAAATTATATGGAAACTAAAAAAAAACAATAAAACATATTATGGAAACCAGGAGCCAGCTCTTCAAAAAAATCAATAAAACTGATAAACTTCTAGCCAGATTTATCAAGAAAAAAAAAAAAGAAAGACTCAAATAAATAAAATCACAAATGAGAAGAGAAATAACAACCAATACCACAGAAACATAAACAATTATACAAGAATATTATAAAAAAAAAAAACTATATGCCAACAAATTGGACAACCTAGAAGAAATGAATAAATTCCTGGAAACATATAAACTACCAAAACTGAAACAAGAAGAAATAGAGCATTTGAACACACCAATAACCAATAAAGGTATGAATCAGTAACCAAAAAACTCTCAACAAACAAATTTCCAGGACTAGATGTCCTGTGAATTCTACCAAATATTTAAAGAAGAATTAATACTTATTCTGAAACTATTCCAAAAAATAGAAAAGGAAGGAAAACTTACAAATTCATTTTATAAGGCCAGCATTACCTTGACACCAAAATCAAATGAAGACACCACAAGAAGAGAGAACTATTGGCCAATATCTCTGATAAATATAGATACAAAAATCCTTAACAAAATACTAGCAAATCAAATCCAATATTCATCACAACCAAGTGAGATTTATTCCTGGGTTTCAAAGGTGGTTCAATGTCACAAATTAACCAACATCATGTATCACATCAATAAGAGAAAGGATAAAACCATATGGTATTTCAATAGAATCAGAGAAAGCATTTGACAAAGTACAACATCCATTTATGATAAAAACAATCAATAAAGTAGATTTAGAGTGAATATATCTCAACATAATAAAGGCCATCTATGAAAAACCCATAGCAACCGTCACAATTAATGGCAAAAAAACCGAGAGTTTTTCTTTTAAGGTCAGGAACAAGTGGTCCATTCTCACACTTTTATTAAACATGGCACTGGAAGTCCTAGCCACTGATTTGGAAAAAAGAAATAAAAGCCATCCATATCGGCAAGGAAGAAGTAAAGCTTTCACTATTTGCAGATGACATGATACTACATATAGAAAACTCAAATGGACTCCAAAAAACTGCTGGAACTGTTAAATGAATTCAGGCAAGTCATAGGATACAAAATCAATGTACAGAAATCTGTTGCAGTTCTATACACAAATAATGAAGCAGCAGGAAGATAAATGAAGAAAACAATTTCATTTACAACTGCACCACAATTAATGAGATACCTACGAATAAACCTAACCAAAGAGGTGAAAGACCTCTGCTATGAAAACTAAAGCACTGATGAAAGAAATTGAAGACGACACAAAGAAATGGAAAGATATTGCATGCTCATGGACTGGGAGAGCAATTGTTAAAATATCTATACAACTGGCGGGGGGTGGGGTGGTGGCTCATTCAGCTAAGCGTCCAACTCTTGCTTTCGGCTCAGATCATGATTTCATGAGATCAAGCCCTGTGTGCTGTCAGCACAGAGCTTGGGATTTTGGGGATGTTCTTAAAAAGATCAGTAAAGAGATGCCTGGGTGGCTTAGTTGGCTGAGCGCCTGGCTCTTGATCTCAGCTCAGGTCATGATCTCATGGTTTGTGAGTTCGAACCCTGGATCAAGCGTTACACTGACATCATGGACCCTGCTTGGGGTTCTCTCTCTCCCTGTCTCTCTTGTCTTTCCCCACTTGCTCCCAGGTGCTCTCTCCCTCTCTCAAAATAAATAAATAGACATTAAAAAAAAAAAAAAGATGAGTAAAGACATGCCTGGTAGAATAATCCACAAGGCACTTCTAGACCCAGCAAGTTTTCTTAAAGAGCTGGCCTCATTTGTGGCAGGTTTTTGGTAGAGAAAACCCTTTCATCATGCACCTGATTAGAATAAAATATGTTACCCCAACAATTTGGAAACAGATACATAGTGGAATTCAAAGACATTTATTAGGATTTGTAAAGTCCTCTAAGTTCTCTGATTCTCTTGGGTTGTTCCTCTGGATTATTTTATTTTGAAACATTCAGTGTCTATCGTGTTTACAGATTTATAGCAGAATGATTATAGCAGCCACAAGTTCACAGTAAAATGAAAATTGGTCTTATCCTCACTAGCTCTTCCTAACACTTTTCTAATTTATCTCTGTCCTACCATTGTTTAAAGTTTACTGTGCTACATCACACGCTCTTCTGCCTAGAACTGTGCCTGTACCCTCCAGATAAACTGGAAAAGAATGAGCTACTAATGTGTGGGCTTCAGAGCACGGTTGCATTTAGGTTTTTGCATAAACTTAGAATATTAACAAAGAGAAAATAGCAGATTTAATTATAGATGAGGAAAGCCTCAGAGACACTAGGAGGAAAAGGAAGACAAAGTCAGAAACATTAGAGTCTTAAAATAGTAATAATATTAGTATTTCACTGAACAAAGCACTTTGAGAACTTTATCTTTTGTGTGGCTCATTCACTATAAGCCTTGAAATGAGTATTTTTATCGCTTTAAGGACGTAGAAACTGGGGCTCAGAGAGGTTGTGGGTCATTTATAGTCACATAACTATTAAGCGACAAAGGATTATCAACCCCACATCTCACAGCTCTAAATTATGTTCTTTTCACTGAATCAGGTGAACATACTAATTGGTCCTTGATCAAAAATAATCAAAGCACCTGGAAAAAATAGATATTTAAAAACATCCCTGAAGCACCCGTGTCAAAGAAATAGCATGAAACTTTGCCCAGGTTCCGTCTTCCATAATTATTTTAATTAAAGAAAGAGGTTCAGATGAAGAAAGGAAACTAGTGGTCAGTGCCCATCAAAAGAAATGTCAAAATAAATGAAAAATGAGATGCCACAAAGACACAAAGATGTTGATCGTGTGATAAATGGCCTCTCCCAGTGCTGTGAACGTTTCTGGGGAGCAGCTGTGAACAGGGGGGCCGGCAGGACTGAAGAACCTCACAAACACTCAAAAACTGACGTTGGTTACTGCTAGGGGCATAAAGAAGCACTTGTGGTTGAGGGGCGCCTGGACGGCTGTCGTTAAGGTGGCTCAGTTGGTTAAATGGCCGACCTCGGCTCAGGTCATGATCTCCAAGTTCCTGAGTTTGAGCTCCCCGTTGGGTTCTGTGCTGACAGCTCAGAGCCTGAAGCCTGCTTCAGATTCTGCGTCTCCCTCTCTCTCTGTTCTTCTCCCACTTGTGCACTCACTCTCTCTCTCTCTCTCTCTCTCTCTCTCTCTCTCTCAAAAATAAATGAACATTAAAAAAAAAAAAAAAGAAAGAAAGAGCTTACAGTTCAGTGGGCCCCTCACAGGGTTGGGTGGTAAGCAGTCTTACTAATGTCATAATCTATGGTGCTATTCCTTTATCGTAGTCTTAGAAAATATTTGAGATACTTTTTAACATTACAAAGAGTTTTGCTTGGCTTTTGGCTACCATACTTGAAATCAGTGTTCAGAAAAATAATGGACACATTATAAATTGGGACCTAACCAGATTTAAAAAAAAATAAAGCCAAGACTTCGAAGATGGGGAAATTATTTCATTCATAAATTGATGTCTTGTGAATTTTTAAAAATATAAGACAATAAATATCTTATAAAAAATAAAATAGCAGATCCTGCTGTTGTAGTAAGTTATAAGCCCAATATAACATCTTTCTTCTTTAATATTTCAGGGAAAAAACAGTGGTCTAGGTGATAATAATGAAAATTAAATTAAATATAAGGTCATTGTGTTGTTGATGAAAGCATTTAGGATAGAAATAGGCTTTTGAGATATACATAGGCTTATTTCAAAATTTTTCAAAACAGAGGAACCATAAATTAGTTATATACAAGGATAAATTGCACATTTATATTCTAGGCATTTATTTTGTCACCTGCTTGACTAGATTCTAATTATGAGGTTTAAGCTGGACAGCCTGCATCTGGCAGAACTTCTACACTTAATGAATTAAAAGAGGCATTCTTAAATGTTTGGCTTACACGCTTACCTTACCACGAGCCATCTTTCTTGATCATAATTCATACGGCTAATGTAATTTTTGTTAATGTCCATAAATCCATTTGATTGAATTGTGTGTTCATCGGCAATGCTTGCAGATCTAGTAGAAAAGGTAAGCAGTTCTTTTTTTAAAAAAAAACAATAAACACGGTCTGTAAATTTTATTTAAAAAAATTTAAAATTATATATGCTAGGTTTGAGAATAAGTATTCTTTTTTTTAATTTTTCATGTTTTTTATTTATTTTTGAGAGAGAGAGAGAGACAGCGTGAGCAAGGGAGGGTGAGAGAGAGAGAGAGACATAGAATCTGAAGACAGACTCCAGGCTCTGAGGTGTCAGCACAGAGCCCAACACAGGGCTCGAACCCACAAACCGTGAGATCATGACCTGAGCCTAAGCCAGACGCTCAACCGACTGAGCCACCCAGGTGCCCCGAGAATAAGTATTCTTGTTGTAAAATAGTGAATCGGAAAAAAAAAAACCCTTATAAACATATGTCTTTTTTGGCTATAGTGTGCTTTTGACCACAAATAAGAACATCATTTTCCTTAATCAAACTGTATTTAGTATTTATGATTACAAGAGAAATAATGTCTTCTCATGTTGGGTGTGGCTTTTGACACATTCACCTGCCTAAAAAGAAAATATTTTTCTTAATTTCAAGAGAAATATATATTCACATTGAAATGGTAGAAAACTAGATAATGAAGAAAATAGTACTTATTCATAATCTGACTAACTGTGGATTGTGGATAACAGCTGTTAACATTTTGGCACATTTCCTTCCTGCTTTTATATGTACATATGACATTTTTTCATTGTGTAAACAGACAATGAACATTTTTGTACCTTCCTCTTTGCTCATCTTTTCTTAGGTTGAGTTCCAGGAAGAGGCAATACATTGCCAAAGTGGTAGATATGTACTTCTGCAATTACTTTCCACGAAGATTCCACCAAACTTCCCCCCATCAAAAGCTTATATGTTTTACCAAGTTCTAAGTAATATAAAGATTTTTTTCCTATTTTGTTGACTGAAATTAACATATCAATATTATTTACATTTTCATGTCTTTTATTATGAAAGAAGTTATATTTTTTGGTAATAATTTATATTTTTTCATGGTAAACTATCTGTTCATATACTTGGTTCATTTACCTATTTGGACTTAATATTTTCTTACTGATTTTAATAAGTGCTTTATTTATCCATTGATAGTGTCTCTCTATTAATTTTGTTTCTAATGTTTTTAAACAATATTTAACATTTTATGTTGTCAAATCTTTTGTTATCCTTCTTTGCTTTTTTTTTCTAAATATAATTTATTGTCAAGTTGGCTAACATACAGCGTATATAGTGTGCTCTTGGTTTGGGGGGTAGATTCCCATGATTCATCGCTTACATACAACACCCAGTGCTCATTCCAACAAGTGCCCTCCTCAAGGCCCATCACCCATTTTCCCCTCCACCATACATGCCCTCCATAAACCCTCAGCTTGTTCTCTGTATTTAAGAGTCCCTTATAATTTGCCTCCCTCTCTGTTTGAAATGGTTTTTCCCCTTCTCTTCCCCCATGGTCTTCTGTTAAGTTTCTCAATTCCACATAGGAGTGAAAACATGTAATATCTGTCTTTCTCTGACTGGTAGCATAATACCCTCCAGTTGCATCCAGGTTGTTGCAAATGGCAAGATTCCATTATTTTTCATTGCCAAGTAGTATTCCATTGTATCTATAAACCACAGCTTCTTTATCTACTCATCAGTTGATGGATATTTGGACTTTTTCCATACTTTGGCTATTGTTGAAGGCACTGCCATAAACACTGGGGTACATGTGCCCTCTGCATCAGCATTCCTGTATCCCTTGGATAAATTCCTGGTTCTCCTTCTTTGCTTTAAGATTAGGAAGTATCCCCCCCCCTTTTAATGTTTATTTATGTATTTATTTACTTACTAACTTATTGAGATAGAAAACACATGCAAGCAAGGAAGGGGCAGAGAGAGGGAGAGAGAGAATCCCAGGCAGGCTTCATGCTGTCAGCACAAATCCCCACATGGGTCTTGATCTCATGAACTGTGAGATCATGACCTGAACTGAGACTGAGAGTCAGACGCTAACCCAGGCACCCCAGGAAGTCATTACCTAACCAAAGATGAGCTGATCAGATTAAAAAATCTCTTCCAGTTTTTATATATTTTTTAACATCTGAGTCTTTAAATCATCTTGATTTATAGTTTGTTATTAAGTGGAAATATGATTTTCATTAAAAAATAACGAGCCAGTTTCTTGTCTCATGTATGGAATAATCCTTCTCCAGCAGTTGTAATGCCAACATTTCCAAATCTGGGGGTCTGTTTCTACACTCATTTTGGTTCCATCAGTTTATCTCTTCCTATGCCAATATCACCCTAACTCAATTTTCCTAATCTTTCAAGATGTTTAGAATCTGGCTTTTTTTGAGAGAGAGAGAGAGAGAGAGAGAGAGGGGCTCAGGGACAGGGCATCTCAAGCAGGCTCTGTGCTCAGCAGGGAGTCCCATGCAGGGCTTGGTCCCACAACCTTGGGATCATAACCTGAGTTGAAATCAAGAATTGGACACTCAACCAACTGAGCCACCCAGGCATCCCTGTCCTCTTTTTTGGAATAAAATAATTTTAAGAAAGCCTATCTATTCTTCCGAATGCATTTTATAATAATTTTGTTAAGTTCCTTTAAAAAATACGATTTCTGAGTATTATTGCCTTAATTCAGTCTTATAATTCAGCAATAGAATCTTTATCTCACTTTTTCTTTCAGTCACTTTCAGTGATATTTTAATATATTTTTCACATGACTCCCTAAAATGTCTGGAATGAGTTTATTTTACCATCTTGCGGTTTTCCTCTGATGTTAGCAAAACTGACCTCCCTAAAATATTAACCCTCCAACACTATTTAATTTATCTTACTATTTTAACTCAGGTTCATTCATTTCTTTGCCCCTAATCATTTGCAAATAGAAAAGAAGTTCTTGTCAATTATAGTAAGCATATTACTTAATATTATATAAAATTAACATATGATAATATATTAACATATAATAATATAAATGAATTTCTCCTTAAGTAAAGGCTGCTTTTTCTCTTATAAGCCTCAAGTACTAAAGCTTAGAATAATGTAGGTGTCTTTTTTGTTCCCATTAATTCCTTGTGACAATAGATACAATTAGCTGAGAACCTCCCCATTATAATAAAACATATCCAACCACCTAGCTGTCCCTCTATTTCAGTGCGAGAAGTAGTCATGCCCAGAACTCCACCCACCTTTCCATGCAAGCAATGGCATCTCTGTCCTCCACTTTCTCCGTGACTGATCCTGAATTTTCTCTTCCTTCTCCTGTATCAGTTTCCCCATCTCCATGGGATTTTTCTCATCTGCACACATACCTCTCTGATATTTTCCTTCTTAAAAATTTTTTAATGTTTATTTATTTTTGAAAGAGACAGAGAGAGACAGTGCATGAATAGGGGAAGGGCAAGGAGAGATGGAGACAGAATCTGAAGCAGGTTCCAGGCTCTGAGCTGTCTACGTAGAGCCCAACACAGGGCTCGAACTCAGAAGCCATGAGGTCATGACCTAAGCTGAAGTCAGACACTTAATGGACTGAGCCACCCAGGTGTCCTGTCTGATAGTTTCCTTCTTAAGAACATTTCCTTGACCCCATCACCCTCTCCAGGCACCTCACTATTTCTTACTATTCTTTACAGCAAACTTACTGGTTATCTTTACACATGAGGTCACTTCATCTTTCCTCAGCTCCTTGCTGTCAAAGATCTTTCTCTCCACTCTTTTGAATGGTCACCAGTGACTGTCACTGTTAAATCCAAAGGATTAAGAAAATCATAAGGAAGAGAAAATACATGTCCAGTACTATTCTGTATTTATTGACAAAAATCTGCATGTTAGTGGACCCATAGTAGTTCAAAGCCATGTTGTTCAAGGGTCAACTGTACTTTCTTTGCTTGGTTTCTGGACCACGAAGCCATCCCAGGAAGCATACAGAAGGACGTATATTGTGCTTTCCAAATCTGGGCAAAGAGGGATACAATTTAAAAAATGTCCATGCCACTTTCCCTCAAGTCATCACGGGGTGTAGAAAGAGCTCATCATCACATTCTAAAGGTTGTGACAGCTCTTGGGGAGCTGAGCAGATCAACGCACGGCTCTGCCAGCAGCAGCGAGGGGTCCTGAAGGCCTCCAGTGCTGGGCAAGTTGGAGACTGGGCAGGAAAAGTGGATGAATCCCTTTACTTTCAGAACCCCTCATACTGTTGAGAATAGACAGGGTCTGCCGACACTACATTGGAGAAAAAAATTTCAAACTTTTACTTTTGTCAAGGGATTCATTACAACCCCAATACGGTGAAATGGATCTTTAAGGTTTTTTTAAAGTTTATTTATTTATTTTAATGGAGAGAAGGAGCACAAGCTGTGAAGAGTCAGACAGAGGGAAAGAGAGAGAGAATCCAAGCAGGCTCCTCACTGTCAGTACAGAGCCAGATGCGGGGCTCGATCTCACAACCATGAGATCAAGACCTGAGCTGAAATCAAGAATTGAAACCTTAACTGACTGAGCCACCCAGGTGCCCCTTTTAAGGCTTTATATATGGGTGACAATCTTCCAAATGCAGGACAGACTCATAGACTTTGTCCAGGATGTCCCTTGCTCAATGGCCATAACTCAGCTTTAAAATCTTCCACTGAAACTCTGTGGTATTACATCATTATATTATGCTATTTATATTAGATGCTGTGATGGCCCTAATATATCCCAGAAGCAAACTAATTAAATGCCTTTTGATTTGAGTAAAGTGAGAACAGTTAAAGACGTTAGATTCTACTTTGCATCTAAAGTTAATGGCGTCTTAGACTGGTAGGAAACAAAGGTGTTGAGGGAGAATCTTAGCAGGGAAGAGACCAAACACTCCCACCCTCGCCCGAATTAGACTACTTTCTCTGTCACAGAGGAGCCCTTGTTAATTATAAAATACTCATAAATCTGCCTCAACTTAAGTGCTCAAGAGCCGAGGACAATGGGACAAAAACAATTTAAATCGCATTAGGTAGCAAGCAACTGAATAATGTATTTTTGTACTATCTCAGTGCATTTCATTACTTTAAGGCCACAGATCTGCTCCTGCAACGTCGAAGATCGGAAGGAGAACACACTTTTGGGTTCTGTTGTTCTCTACGATTCATGGGTTCTCAGCGGTACACAGCGTGTTTGCTTCAGAGGATTTTCCCTTTTCAAAGCCTGCTGCCAATTTACAGTTTGCTTTTTGAAGGGCTTTGAAAGTTTTGAATCTGCCACTATGTTTCCCTCTCTCTGCCCTACCCTTGCCTGCCCTCTGTCTCTGTTTCTCAAAAAAGAAAAAAACATTAAAAATACATTTAGAAAAATTTTGAATCTGCTAAGAATATAGCTATCTGTGCATTTTAGCAAAAATTTTAGAATTTATGTGACCAATAACTATTTTAAAGAAACCCAAACCGTGTATTAAAAACAAAATAAACAACAACAACAAAGTAGTAGTATTTTTGAAACATCTTACTTTCAAGGAGACAACATTGCTATTTTAACTGGGTACTATTAAAAATCCACGTGAAAAAAAAATAACAAAGTTTTGCTTTGGTGCATTTATCTAATTCACACAATATTTTAAAGTGAATTATGACAGTCACCAGTCAGTATTCAGGCCGCACTATAAGAACTCCCACTACCTGAGAGAAAATGAGTAAGTCACTCAGGTCAGAGCAAAACCACACTTTGGAGTAGGACTATTTCATCCTCACTGATATAAAATAACTCCCTGAATGTGATTAATAACTATTGAAGCTCCTGTACAATTAGGAATTACTGCTGGAAGGGTCCATAAAAATAATTTAGTCCGATCTCCTCATTTTTCACAAATGGAGTCACTAAAGCCTAGAGAAAATGAAACTTACCAAAGGTCAGTCTGCGAGACCCAGGATCAGATTCCACACCTTCTAACTTCAATTGGAGTGAAATCAAAAGGACATTAATTAGGTCCCATTGCAAGCAATGTTGCAGATGAAATGTTCAGAAGAAAGGAAAATTACTGTATAATTTTGTTTGAAAGATTTTACAATGCATGGTTGAGCTGGAAGAAAAGGACAAATAATAAGGGGCAAAAATGGTAAGAAAGTACAAATTTAAAGCAGTGTGTAAATTCTGGAGATTTAAAAACAACAAAAACAGCTCGTTCGTTATTTTGCTTGCAACTGTGAATGATGTTGAGAAGGACTTCCCCTTGATCCCTTATTCTCCCTGGGCTTCCGGTTCCTTCTCTGCCTTGTAGGTTTGGACTATAATCCCAGGGAGGTCTGTCCAGCTGTCATGAGTTTAACGGATGGCGCAACATCCCAGGCGCCTTTCTCGGACGTTGTGAATCTCAGTGCCATGATTTCCAAGCTCGAGGAGCATGCGTGTGGCTGCACCCTGTATCCGGGTGGCCGTGGCTCCTTCTGACAGCGGTTTTCAGATTCTCACCTGAGAATCACCCAGATCCATGTTTACAGTGCAGCTTCCACAGCTGCTCAGAGAGATTTTGATTTTGTAAGTCTTGAATTGAACCCAAGAATTACACATTAAACAAATATTCCAGGTCTTTCTGCTGCCAATGATCTGTTTGAAATACCTTAAAGTTTCAAGGTTAATAATAACACAGATTGACTTGTATTGCTGAAGGGCCATGGGTACCACTTCTCTGTGTCCCTTGGAGAAAAAGAGACAAAACAAATGTTCATGCAAGTCTCTTTAAATCTAAATTCTTTTTGGAAAGGAGTTTCAGAGGAAGAGGTTGGGTAGAGAAAAGATTTTCTACATAGATTTTCCCTACCTTGTTTCATCTTCGATAAGGGCTTCCACAAACTAGATGTGTAGGCTAAGCCCACAGCTCTATTTGATAAGATCCAGAAGTAACTCTTTATGTTGCTGTGGAGATGAGATAAAAAACAGGAATAGTCATGAAAATGCCAAAGGAAAAAAAATTATATGATTCAAAGGAGAGAGGAGACAGAGGAATTAGAAGACATTAGGTTTAGTTTGAGCCTAATCCAGAGATTAGAGAGATTTTTATTGTGGGAGTCAAAGTGGATCCCCTCATTCTGAACTTAGGCGTTGTAATTTGTCGCAAGACAAAATATCAGGAGTCAATGGTGACTCTGTGGAAGAGGAATGGGTATGAAACCACTGGGCACAGGGCTACCTCTGACATTTGCGGACTCCCCAATCTGGGGCAAATTCCCGGACCTGTCTGAGCTTCATTTTTCTCAGCCCTAAAATGGCATAAAGGTGACTCATACTGTAGGTTTGTTATAAAAATTAAGTGAGATAACACGTGCAAATTTCCACTGTAAAACGGAAGGTTTATCAAAATTAGGAAGTCATTATTTATATGAAGTAACTTGCAGTTTGCCCCAGATGAAATAATTAGATTATATTTCCTCATATGAAACTTGGAATCACAAGTTCTGGAACCTATGAGGAGTGATTTTGCTCCTTGTATACCTGAGATTTTGGACAGCAAACAAGAGAATAAATAAAATGGGAACCCTCAAGAAATGGGCTTTTGTTGTTGTTGGGTGAAAAAATTGAAAATTTCTCTTGAAAGCAATACCAAAGGCATCCAAAAAAAAATCACACTTATTATATTACTAAGTGAGTGCCAAGAGTTTCTGAAAAGCAATCAAACAAAGCCATGTACTCAGAGTCCACTGAGCCAAAGAGGCTTGGATTTAATTTAATGAGTTTAATGGATGGTCCTACATCCCAGTCACCTTTGTCAGAAAGCCTGAATCTCAGTGCAGGGATTTTTAAGTGCCTATTCTGAAGAACACAATTTCTATTTGACCTCCGAATGTCTTCATTTTATGAAGCTTTTTATAGCTATCATTGAATATATTGTCTGACCAGCATTTTTATTATTGAGAGAAGAGCCTTGGGTCTATGATTCATTCAGACAACTTTTGACAATTCACCATAGAATTAACTACAAAAAATATATAAGCATTCTAGTGCTATAGCACCCAATTTCAATATCGACGTGGGAGGATGCAAAGGTTCGGATCAAGTGAAAAGAGCAAGGGATTCAGGAACAGATGTGGGTGCATGTGAGGGTGTGCACCAGAGTGTGCTCGGGACAGGGGTGGTGATGGATGGAATACCCCAAAGTTACACCTCTCTCCTGGAGTAGCTAGTAACTGATCCCCTTGCAATCTTAGAAGCAATTTTGCAATAAATTATAGATCATTTTAGTGATAGATCCAGTTGAAATTGTATCTTTTGCCTGCTGAAATTATTTTATTTTCTTAAAGTTTTTATTCATTTTATTCATTCAGGGAGAGAGAGAGAGAGAGAGAGAGAGAGAGAGAGAGAGAGAGAGAGAGAGAGAGAGAGAAGGGGAAGAGGGAGAGAGAGAGAATCCCAGGCAGGCTCCAAGCTGATAGCAATGGAGCCCAATGCGGGGTTCAAACCCATGAACCATGAGATCGTGACTTGAGCCGAAATCAGACACTTAACTTAAGCCACCCAGGGGCCCTGGCTGCTGTGATAAATACAATTTGCTGAGCTTTCCTTATGCCAACTGTTGTTTTTTTCACACTCCAGTTTCCTAGTCCTTTATGGATTTTGAGTAGATATAATCCAGCCCAGGACAACTGGCAACAAAATATTTTAAAAAGTGTTTGCGGAATCAGCGTACTACCATCTAACTTAAGATGAGCTATGAGTGGACATAGTTTGAGCCTTAGAAAGTGTGTTAGGCTTTAAAAATTGTTTTTCTTTTTTTTTTAATGTTTGTCTCAGGTTGAGAAAATCTATCATATGGTTTCATTTTTATTAAAACCAAGTGGCAAATAGAGATCACACCAGGGGGAAATAAGATACACTTTTAATTAACAATTTTCATTTCTACTAATTATAGGTCTATCAGTGTCATTCTAATTTAAACCAGCAATCCCTCCTCGCTAATGATTTCTTAATGATCCTGAAACCACGAGGCTGTGTCAGTGCCTTGGAGCAGCTTCTGTTCCTCAGGGTCTCATCTACTATGTGCTGGCTACATCTGTGGGGGGGCAGCGGGTGCTGGGGGTTCATGTGGAGGGCAACAGACAGCCCAGGAACCCCCAAAGGGCAGGCGTCTGAAAGTATAAATAAGTGGAATATGGTCCGGTTTGTTGAAGTTGCAAGCACATCTTATTAATTTGAATGTCTTTAAAGTCATTTGTTCTAAACCTCATCATCATTCATCTTTATTAAAGAAGAGTGTTTGAGTATATCTCAATAAATTTATAAATATCACCAAAAGAGAACATTTAAAAACAAATGCAAAGAACTTATCTCATATTTTCCTTTTGCTTTCCCCTCATTGTTCTGTTTCTGGGGGAGCAGATGCTGCATTTTGGAGCCTGTCCCCTCCGCTGCCTTTTTGACATTGGTCCCGGTGCGGATACGGATATGCACAGACATCTGGAAGGATGTACAAGTCACTCGTGGGGAGGAAGAGGTGTGTGTGTGCAGATTTTCTCAATGTCCACAGGTGGATGGAACACGATTCCGGCTTGCTGGTGGTCTTCCCACGTTTTCTTTCTTTTGAAACCGCATCCTTCAGAAGGGCTGTCCTTCGTTACACAGGGAGGCAAGATTTCTACATTTCAAGGTTATTTGCGATATAAACATCCTTGAAAAGAGAGTTCAGGACAAAAGTAGTCAATGCCACCGCTTACAAGACACACAAGAGATCCTTAAAGAATTGTCTCCCAACAATAAAGTTTATAGCATTCATTTTCTACAGAATAATGAGAATTTCTGGTTTAGTCTTATTTCTATGCGTAAATGAATTTAAAGTTTACCTCAGTTCTTTTAATTTTTACTTCTGCCAGGATTTTTTTCTTAACTTTGTTTCTTGTTTGACTAGGTTTAATGATTAGGTGGTGATTTTTGGTTTTGTTTGTTATGCTTTTCCTTGTTTTTGTTTGTTGTGTTATTTTGTTTTTATTTTCACAGAGAGCCCAGAGACACCGTATTTCCAGACCTCATTCACATTTAGGGACATCTATTGTTTTTTGCTTTCCTGATAAGCTAACTGTGTGCAATATTCTTGGGCCACCCTTTCCTTCTATTAGATCTTTACATTTTCCAGGAAATGTCAAGAAGTCTGAAGTTCGCCATTTGGCACCACGATAGTCAAAACGGATTTGGGTAAAAAAAGCACCAGTGGATATTTAACATGGCAGAGTAAGGTTTGATGAGGAACAGAACATTCACTCAGAGAGAAGGAAAATGTTCCAATTCCCTCCAACCTCCCCACCCCTCCCCCCGCCCAGCGCTTTCCCATGTGATGTTAACCAGAAAGGTCTAGAGGCAAAACTCCAGGTATTTACTTGGTCGTTTCCTGCCGACTCTGGTCCTCCCTCACTCCACTGCCAGACCAGGCTTCACTTCCCATTTTATATATCAAAGGACTGGTCTCTAAAGAGCTTCAGGAAATTACGAAGGACAGAATAAAAGGGGTGTCCTAAAGCTATTAGTTTGGGTCAAAGAGAGGAGCTACAAGAAAGTCACACAAATATAAGCCAAACAAGGCCTTTTTTAGGCCTTGAAGAATGTTGTAAGATTCCAGCTGATTCTGATTTTCTTTTTTTACAGTTTGGTCTTGTTCATCCAATTCCAAGTGAAGACACGGCCTCCTGTGACTACTGCGAGCAGGCCTGTGTAGCATCAGACCTTGCACCTTTATGTTCATCCTGATTAAAGATGAACTGTCTACTTCGAAAAGTGGAACTAAGCACAGACGTCTTTTTTTAAATCATAAACAGTGGGCCTTTACAAGGAGAATGTTGAGTCACAAGGCGTGTGCAAAGCCAGGAGTGGCCATGAAGGCGGCCTCCCACTCTCCCTGGGCCTGGTTGAAGGGACCCGAGGCTTCATTTCTCACCATGCGGGCCAGTGGGGCACACACTGACAGTGGTGACAGGGGGGTCCTGCCTGGAGCACGTGAGGCCCAAGAAGCTGAGGCTCCGTGAGTCTAGTCTAGGTCAGCGTCCCCTCCCCAAGCTCCCAGGAGCAGCCACAATGGGCCAGTGCCCATCCTGCTCCCTTAGGCTTCTCCAAGGAGGGGAGAGAGAGAGAACGGCCTTCCCACCTTCCCTTTATGAGACCAGGTGGGTGTATGTCTATTCTCCTCAAGAGCAACCTCACCCCAGGAACTGTGTTATATGCAGCCAGTAAACCAAGACACTTTCTCCTTGACCCACAGAGTCAGGCTCCTGTGAGCCCTCTTCTAACTAAGCCATGACCTCAGTGACCTCACGCTCTGTCCCTGGGCCAATCAATCCAGTTTTGTCAAGATCCTGCTGGCTGGTTTAGAGAAAATCCCTCACCTTCCAAATCTTATCACTTTGGCCTGACTTCAGCAAGAATCTACCTTTCCTTGATGTTTCCTCAGTAATTTTTCATACACTGGCCCCACCTTGCCCCTTAGCTAATACCCATTTGTCCCTTTTGTATTTAGAGTTGAGCCCCATCTTGCCCAGTCTCTCCCCTGAAGAAAAATCTCATCACAGTAGTCTTTTTTTGAATAAAGTCTTTCTGACTTTACCAAGTGTCAGGAAATTCTTTTCTTGAACAGCCACCTGTTCTCTAAAATAAGTTCTGCTAAAAGCCAACTCACAGCTATAATTCAAATATAATGGGAGAGGGGTAGTCTTGTCTAAAGGGAAAGTTTTCTCAAGATATCAATGCTCTCTGTTTTGATTCTGCTGTCTCCCTGGTGAATGCTTTCAGCATGAGAATTGTGGGAAATAATTTATTTTTTTTTATCTTATTTTACTTTATTTTTTTTAACATTTTATTTTTTGAGAGACAGAGAATGACAGAGTACAAACAGGGAAGGGGTAGAGAGAGAGGGAGATACAGAATCCAAAGCAGGCTCCAGGCTCTGAACTGTCAGCACAGAGCCCAACACAGGGCTCAAACCTATGAACCGCGAGATCATGACCTGAGCCAAGGTCAGATGATCAATGTACTGGCCACCCAGGGGCCCCAGAATTTATTTTTAAAATGTAGTTCTGTCACCAAACTCTACACCCAAAAAACAAATAACCCAGTGAAGAAATTGGCAGAAGATATAAACAGACACTTCTCCAAAGAGGACATCCAGATGGCCTACAGGCACATGAAATGATGCTCAACATCACTCATCATCAGGGAAACACAAATCAAAACCATACTGAGATACCACCTCACGCCAGTCAGAGTGGCTAAAATGAACACATCAAGAGATTATAGATGCTGGTGAGGGTGTGGAGAGACAGGCACCCTCCTACACTGTTGGTGGCAATGTAAACTGGCGCAGCCGCTCTGGAAAACAGTGTGGAGGTTCCTCAAAAAACTATCCATAGAACTCCCCTATGACCCAGCAATAGCCCTGCTAGGGATTTACCCAAGGGATCCAGAAGTGCTGATGCACAGGGGCACATGTACCCCAATGTTCATAGCAGCACTGTCAACAATAGCCAAAACATGGAAAGAGCCTAAATGTCCATCACCTGATGAGTGGATCAAGAAGATGTGGTATATATATATACAATGGAGTATTACATGGCAATGAGAAAGAATGAAATCTGGCCATTTGTAGGAAAGTGGATGGACCTCGAGGGTGTCATGCTAAGCGAAATAAGTCAGGCAGAGAAGGACAGATACCATATGTTTGCACTCATAGGTCTAACAGGAAAACAGGAGAAACCTAATGGAGGACCAGGGGGAAGGGAAGAGGGAAAGAGAGTTGGGGAGAGAGAGGGACACAAAACTTGAGAGACTATTGAATACTGAAAACGAACTGAGGGTTGAAGGGGAAGGGGGGGGTGGGAAAGAGGTGGTGATGGAGGAGGGCACTTGTGGGGAAGAGCACTGGGTGTTGTATGGAAACCAATTTGATAATAAACTATTTTTAAAAAATTAAAAATAAACCAATAACCCGGATATAATACCAAAAAAATGTAGTTCTGGGGGTGCCTGTGTCATTTAAGCATCTGCCTTTTGATCCCAGTTCAGGTATTGATCTCAGGGTCCTGAGTTCAAGCCCTGTATTGAACTCTGCACTGGGCATAGAGCCTACTTAAAAAAATAAAAATTAAATTTAAAGGAATAAAAATAATATGTAGTTCTTATTTTTAAGATTTTAAAAAAGGAAGTCTCAATGGATAGGATCTTTTTTGACTTAAAATGTTAAATTTGGTTCTGGCAGGAGATGTGTCACTGGGGTGTACCATCATGAGCTCTGTAAACAGTGTACAATATACAATAAACTACAACATATTTGGCAACGGAAAAATCCTCAGGTTTACAGTGTTGGCATGCTGAGTCTCGGTTTAGGGACAGAAGCAGAAACGCCTTTGCCGTCTTCTCTGTGAGATGGTAATCTGATGGCAATGCGTGGTTGTATTGCTCCAAAATAATTTCCTTAAGTGCACTACTACTAGATGAGAATATAAAATGTTAAAAAACAGAATTCAACTGAGTAAATTTAAAGATAGTATTGGCTTCATTCAGCCAATGAACTGGGCAGTGTTCAATCTAGCAGATAGAAAGGAGCTCTGAGGAGCTGTGCAGAATGAAAGACCTTCATAGGCAGAAGGGAGCCTGAACAAAGAAGTCGTCCTAGGCAGAAAAGCTGGCTGGTTATTGCTAGATGACTTTCCTTTAGGGGAAGGCACATGTCTATTAGGCAGATAACCTAACTACAACTGATCAGGTGATTCTTGATTGGCTGGCTTAAGATTCCATTTTTAGGAGAGCTGCATTTTTAGTAAAATCTGGGCTTGGTGACATGGGACTTAGCATAAGTGGCTCCATTTTGAGTCTGTGTCTAGATTTCAACAGTAATCCGGCAGGCAGCCGCCAGGATCATAGCACATATCTATTTAGGGCTGTCTCTCTGCTCTCTGTTTCCATATACAAGTAAAGGCTCTCAGTTTATAGATGCAAATAATAGGGATGATTGACATCAACTTGCACATGTCCAATAGCTCATAGCTTTAGGCTAAAGTTTGGAATCAATTACTCTCATTTATTTAATAGTTAAAATGGCTCTCCATGGTCTGCTGTTGACCTGCTTCCATTCTTTTCAAAAAGTCCTGTCCTCATTTCCAAATGTGTGTCCAAGGTAGCTGGAAAGAAGAAGAAGCCAGGATCATTCTAGCAGTCATGGGTTCTAGCTCCCACACAGCACGAGCCAGGTCTGGCTGCCTGCACTAGTCAAATACAGATGTCTAACAGCAACACCAAGTATTAAGAAACCCAAAGGAATGAGCAGCACCCACCTTCCAGACTAACATCCTCTCCCTTGCAAATAACCACCCAACTCGGAAAGTTCTGTTCCTTAGAGTCAGTAACTATTTTAAGTTTTTATTTCTACACCAAGTATGGGGTTCAAATTTACAACCCAGACCAACAGTCGCATGCCCTACCGATTGAGCCAGCCAGACCCCCACATGTTGGTAGTTTTAAGCTATTTAAATCAGCTCAAGGATATTGCTTGACACTCTTGTATACAGACCTATACATAAACTATTTTAGGTATAAACAATTTTTTTGTAGCCTATGGCTGTATGTGTTTCGCTTTCATTTTTCATTGTAGTATTTTATCTTAATTTTAAACCCTTTATTTTAATGACAAGTTGATATAAAAAGAACAATTTCCAAATACAGCCTATATGTCCTTCTTCCCCTGTCACCTGTCAGTTAGCTCCACCGACACCCTATCCAGATCCCCAAATAAATCTTCCAACTCCATCTGTTGACCTTAAAGGAGTCTCTCTCTGAAGGAGTCCCAGCTGCAAACCCAAGTCGCAGCCCTGTATAGCAGCAGGATCCATCCCTACAGCCTGAAATCTGTCAGAACTCAGTGGCTAAATATATCCCGTGGAGGACTGGAAAGGGGGGCTGTGACATGGAGTATCTGTCTGGGGACAGCAGGCAGAGTGTACTTTACGCCGTTGGTCACTGAGGCCAGAAAGGTGTTCCATGGAACAGAATGCCCTTCAAGAACTGTAGCAGAGGTGTGGAAGGGATCGCCCTTTTCTAGGAAGTTCCCCGTAAATATTGAATGTGTCTTCACCCCTTGGTGAGGGGGGAAAGCTACAGGGAAGAGTAGAAGATGATGAGTACTAGATGGAATAACAGGGACCATGTCCCAAATTCTTGAGAGGAGGTGCGGCTCTTCATATCTTACCTGTCTGCCTTCGAGGTAGGCACATGGTTCGGATTCTTAACACTGAAAATGTGCCACCCTTACTAGCAAGGGCACATGCTTTACTTTAGGGATGTCAGGACCTTATTTAAGATATTTTAAGTGGGGACTACCCAGCTAGATTCGCACAGAACATGGAACACTTCAACTGTTCAGAAATGGCCTAGAGAGGGGTGCCTGGGTGACTCAGTCGGTTGAGCATCCGACTTTGGCTCAGGTCATGATCTCACAGTTTGTGGGTTTGAGCCCCACGTCAGGCTCTGTGCTGATCGCTAGCTCGGAGCCTGGAGCCTGCTTCAGGTTCTGTGTCTCTTTCTCTCTCTGCCCCTCCCCTGTTCATGCTCTCTCAAAAATAAATAAATGTAAAAAAAAAAAAAAAGAAATGGCCTAGAGATAACAGTGATATAATAGAAAGCTGTTGTAATAAACCAGGTGGAGCATCTGAAGCAAGGAAGTTACTTTGGGAAAAGAGATGAAGGGTTTGGAAAGTAACCCTTAAAGCAGAGTCTAAAGAAACACTGCAATTAAGACTCCTGTGACTCTAAGAAACTGTTGTGCCCCTGGGCCAAGAGACAGAGGAAGTCCCAGTTTTAACTGATGAAGTTACAAGAGAAACACAGTTTCTGCAGGAGAAGTCCTTGATTGGAACTGGGCGGAGGTGGGCAGGGAGTGGATTAGACTGGACCCAGTTTGCCTTATGTATTAAAGTATTCTTTACAACCCACCAGTCTATTGTATTAGAAAAGATACAAGTCCTAATGGTTTTTAAGCCACTAACTGAAAGTATGATTCTGAAGTGCTAGAAAAAAAGAATGTACACACAAGGGTAGGACGGAGGAGAACGGCATACATTTTGGACTAAAAATTTAACACATTTTTTAAATTTTTAAATATTTTTTATTGTTTATTTTTGAGAGAGAGAGAGAGACACAGCATGAGCAGGGGAGGGTCAGAGAGAGGGGGAGACACAGAATCCAATGACAGGTTTCAGGCTCTGAGCTAGCTGTCAGCACAGAGCCCAGCGTGGGGCTCGAACCCACAAACTGTGAGATCATAAACTGAGCCGAAGTCGGACACTCAACTGAATGAGTCACCCAGGTGCCCCTTAACACACCTTTTTGTGGAAAATTTTTGCTTTGGGGTGACTTTTTTTCGGCATAAGGTCAAGCAAGAGGTGGCAAATTTCCTTTGGAGCCTCACTTTATCCTAAGCCCCAACAGGTACATTTCCACATCTGAGATTCTTCTTTAAAGACTCCTTTTGGGTGGTGTGACAAATCCAAAATTTTTGACACCTCACAATATACAACAGAAGCTTATGTAGTGGGAAACACTGACTCCAGCCTCCTCTCTCCATTTATTTGGTTTTTTTTTTATTTGAAATAAAGACTAATCTTTAATAGGCTTAAGTACACCCCCGTGTCTGGTTCCACGAAAATGTGTGTGAGAATCCTGAGTCTCCATCTTGCTGTGAACAGCACGGATTCCAAATTTGGCATGTCTGCAGTTCTTCAAACACGGCCACCTTTCATTAGTTACTGATAAATTAGGCAGGATGACAAATTTTTAAACTAATCTCTCCAAAACGATGAGTGTCCACTGCACAAGCAGTTTGGAAGCCTGGCCTGCAATTCCAGCCTGCTTCTGCGTCAGGGAATTACTTAAAAATCAGATGCAGCAGGATTGGATGGAACTCACATAGCTGTGTATTTTTTTTTAAGTCAAAAAGGCAATTCTGTACATCATTAGGGCTTGGAAATTACTATTATAATGAATAGATTTGCTAATTATTGTATCCAGCTAAAGTGATGAGCCCATGTTTTGTTTTCAGCATAGATCATAGATCACGCATGACATTTATCATAAATCCTACATGATTTGACAAGTGTGTCATGGACCAGAGGAAAAGCTTAAGTAATTTCCCCAGGGTTATAAATATGTGAATGGCAGAGCCGTAGCTGGAATTCAGTCTCTGAGTTCCTAGTCCGTTTTGTGAGTGAGATCCACCGTCATTCTCAATCCCATCTGTGATACAGACAAGGGGAGTGGAGGTAGAGAAAAACAAAGAAACTCATGGATGTTTTTTTAAATCAGTTTTGGTAAGTTTTACAGTACAAGTTCAGAGGCCTGAATAGGATGAGTGCAAATAATGAAACTGAATGAGAGATGGTTATAGAACAGACAGAGATCTAGAATCCGGAGAGACACCAAAGCTTGATAACCAAGCAGGAAAGGTAACAGAGACATGAACAACTTAATTCTAATGACTGGATACAGTTACCAGCCCAGGAACAAAATGATGACAGTCGTGCCGAGAAGGGTGATGTACAGGAAGGATGTTCACAGGTTAAGCAAATCCAATTCTATTTGAAAAAAAGAATGACCATAGTCTGTCTCCTGCTAACACGAATAACCAGCGCACTAAACTCTCGGCTATCGGATGGACAGAGACATTTACGTCTGTGTCGTGTGTATACACACAGAGAATCTGGTAAGATTAGTGCAAAACTATTTTAAATTTCTTTGATGATGAGATGAAATTAAAGTCATAAAAGTGCTTTTGAAATCAGCGGTGAGGAGCAAAGAGCTGGTAGAGCTGAACCTTGGTTCGAAGGTTTTTGGGTTCTGATGGAAGAGAAATTAGTCTCAGTAGTCACGGGACCGAAGAAGCATCTAAAAAATGGATGGATGGCAACACATCTATCTGATCCAGAGTGAAAGCTCTGCCCCTGGGGGCTGCCAGCATGTGGGGGGCAGGGGTGGGAGGGCAGAGAGACTTTCTGATGTAACAGTAAAGTGAGAGCAGAGGCATCCTGGCCCTGCATCCTCCAGCTCTGGAGTCTCTGGGATCCAGGATCAGTCCAGGAGGGTGGGAGAGGGGGGTGAGCTATCCCTGAGCTGACCAGCCTTGAGCTGCCTTCTTCAGGTGGAGGGGCAAGGAGGTCACAGCGCAGGTGAGGCCTGCTCCCCGCTGGGGCTCCGGGGAGATAGTCGGTGGGGGATGGGGGTGGGGGACTGGGTGCTACCAGAGGCCCCTGAACTCCTGGGAAAACTGTAGTGAATGGAGCAGGGAAGGGAACAAGTTCATAAAGGAACAGCACTCTTGAGGCTCGTTGGTCTAGGGGTTTGATTCTCGCTCAGGAACAGCACTTGAGCGGGGCTGGGAAGTGAGGGGGTAGAAAAGCGCACAGTGTGTTTTGGGTGGCGGGACAGGCGTGGCAGGTGCGGGGTGAGGTCACTCCAGACATGTTAGGGATGTGTTAAGAGGTGACCGCATGTATTTGAACACTGTTCTAGGCATTGTGAGCCAAATATAAGTAGCAAAATGTTTACACTTTAAGGAATAATCCCTGACTTCGAGGGGTTTTTCTTTTCTATAAAATACTATTAAGTATTAAACATGTGCCTGAATCCCACCATGACCTTCAGCTGTGCTCCATGCTGAACTTCAGGCGTGTTTGGGAGGTGAGTGGAGCAGTTCTTGGTGGTGGGGGGCGGGGTGGGAGGTTCTCTTAGCAAGAGGGAGCAGGTGCCTTGTAAGAGTGAACTCATCTTGAGAGAGAAGCATCAGTCGCGGCTTAAAAACTCTGGAGACCCGGGTCAAGTACACAACTTTCTGTTACAAAAGTGACGGTGACCAGCATTCACAGCTGGGGCCTGGGGCGAGGGGCCAGTTCGGAGCAAGGGGATAAAAGAGGATGACAGTTGAGGATAGTCTTAGGCAAACTTCTGAGAAGTGCTGAGTGCGAGGTGTCGCCGGCAGGTGGCGCTGGCTGGTGAGGGCAGCTGCAGGGTCTCTAATACCCTCACAGCAGCTCCTGGAGCCTTCCTGGGGCAGCCTCTCATTGAAGTCTCCTCAGCAAACGTCCTCAAAGGGAACTGGAGAGGGTGAATGGGGGAGGGGAGGGAAGGCCAGGACGGGTGTGGCCAGTGGCTCAGAGCAGCTACGTGAGGATGTCCCAAGCCGCCCTTAAACAATTGACTGGGCTTTTTGTTTTCATTTATTTATTTTTAATTATTTTTCTTTTGGGCTTTTTAAAAAGGGACTTGGAAGTCCTACGACTACGGGAAAGAGCAGAGACAAGGAATGCTTTTTTTTTTTTTTTTTCTTATCCCAGAGTTCAGCGGAGGTGCCAGGACCTGCGAAGCCAGCTGACCCAGGAAGCAGGAGAAGGAGGCTAAGAACTGAAGCAGACAGGTGTTGTGAAGAAGCTGGCTTTGAAGAACAGGTGGAAATTTGGATTAGAGGAAGGTCCAAAGGAGAATATTCAAAGCAAGAATCACCAAACCCCGTAGTTCTCCAAGTGTGGTCCCTGCGCCAGCCGCAGAGGCACCACCTGGGAACTTGGTAGAAACGTGGAGGATTGGACTGTACCCCAAATCTACTGAGTTAGAAACGCTGAGGATGGGGCCAGCAGTCTGTGTTTTAACAGGCCCTCCCAGGGATTCCGAGGAGGCTAACCTTTGAGAGCCACTGGCTTAACCTCAGGCCCTTATTCCCAAATACTGGCCTGTGGCCTGACCTACTAGACTCACCTGGAAACCGTGAAAGGCAGATTCCCGAACCACACACCATAGAGACTCTGCAGCTCAGAAGGTTAGGGCTGAACGACTCAGACTTTTAAGACTTTCTCAGTGATTCTGTTACTCATCAAAGTATAGAAATGATTCTCTTTCTAAGACACCGAGGTCAAAATAAATTGAAAGATTTGGCTTCATTACAGAAGGGCTCATTTAGCAAGTTGTGGAGATAGCACAGAGCGAGTCTAAGAATATGGATTGAGGAGTCAGAGAGAGTTTGGCATCAGTCCCAGAATCAGGGGCACCTGGCTCGCTCAGTCAGTGGAGCCTGTGACTCTTGATCTCGGGGTCTTGAGTTTGAGCCCCAGGGTAGGGATAGAGTTTACTTAATTAAAAAAAATGTTCTTAAATCCCAGCATTACTCTAAATCTAAACATCTCTCCCCCCCCTTTTTTTTTATAAAATGGAAATAGAACTAGGCCCTCAAGCATCGTTAGGAAGATTAATTGAAGTAAAGCATATAAAGCTCTTAGCCAGTGGTTGGCACGCTATGATGTTAACTGTTATAGTAATTTGATACTATCCTTTTGAAATGAGGCTGGATATGAGGTTGGGGTCAAATTAAGGAAGACTTTGAAAGCTAGATGGAGGTTCTATTTGCCAGGGCTCTCCAGAGAAGCAGAGCTGATAGAATATATTTTTGTATAAATATATATAAACTTATATAAAAGGATTCATTACAAGGAATTGGCTCACGTGATTATGGAGGCTGAGAAATCCTATGATCTGAAGATGGCAAGCTGGAGCCTGCAGAGAGCTGGTGGTGTGGTTCTAGTCCACATGAGAAGACCTGAAACCCAAGAGAATAATTGATGGTGTAAGTTCTAGTCCAAGTCCAAGAACCAGCAGACTGATGAGTTAACTTCCCGTCTGAGAGCAGAAGACTGACTTTTCTGTTCCAACAGGCAGAATTCTTTCTCAGTCTTGGTTCAGTTTAGGTCTTTATTGAATCTCTGGCCCACCCACGCTGGGGAAGGCGATCTGCTTTACTCTGTCTACCGACTCAAATGTTAACCTCAACCAGAGACACCCTCATAGGCACACCCAGAATACTGTATGACCAAAGATCTGGGCAACCCATGGTCCCGTGAGGTTAGTGCATAAAATTAACTATCAAAGAGGCATCTGATTGAGGCACCTGGGTAGCTCAGTCTGCTAAGTGTCCGACTTTCTCTCGTGTCATGATCTTGAGGTTTGTGGGTTTGAGACCTGCATCAGGCTGTGTGCTGACAGCTTGGAGCCTGCTTGGGATTCTCTCTCTCTCTCTCTCTCTCTCTCTCTCTCTCTCTCTCTCTCTCTCTCTTTCTCTCCCTCCTTCCCTCCCTCCCTCTCTCTGTCTCTGCACCTTCTTCACTAGTGCTCTCGCTCTCTCTCTCTCTCAAAATAAATACACTTAAAAAAAAAAGAGGCATCTGATCTAAACCATTGGATATTTGGGGCAGCTGAGTGAAATACAGGATCCTGTGTCAAGAAAGATATTGAATTAGTTAAAAACTGAAAAGTTAGCTTGAACGCAACTATACTTTCATTTAAAAACACCCTATTAATAATAAAGTAAATCATGCATTACATTGAGCAGAAGTGAGGTAGTATATGACAAGGATTGTGTGGGACTTTAGTCATCGGAGGGGCAAAGCACCATTTGTGCATTTTGCTCTCTGGCAGCTCCATTAGGAAGCAGCCCCATCCATCAGCAGGCAGAAGGCAGGACGTCAGCACAACCGAGTCTCAGCGAGAGATTGGAGGGCTCAACAGTTCACAGTAGATGTAAGAATTGGGCAGAGGCCCGGTCAGACACTGAAATGCATCTAATAAGGGAAATATTCTTAAAGGGACGGATGTCATCCCTGAAGATAAATGAAGATTCTGTATCTTTATGGAAAGAGGATTATAGAAAACATTTGTCTTCATTTGTTATCTGGACTTTAGTGAAATACTTTTCCATTATCATTTGGTACTAAAGAAACAGTTTTCGTGCCTTAACGTGCATGAAGTACATTGAATTCAAATAACATTTAGCTTTATGGGGATAAAGAATTTGGGATATTCTCTTTTCCCGAAAAGAAATACATAGTAATGAATTTAGAAAAATTAGGGCCCTGAGTGGTGACCTGGGATGGCAAAAGCCTCCCAGCTGGACAGTGACAGAAAAAAACCTCGGTGTCTGATTCTGACTCCTTTTCTCTGTCTACTATACCTTTAATAAGCCCCTGGGAGTCTAGCAAGTACTCTCACGTGGCAGACAGACCAGACGTTTTCACACACATTTCTCATTGGTCTTCACAACAATCCTGGAAATCGGTGGAATTAAGATTTTTCATCCTTTTACAAATGAACAAACTGGCATCCGAGAGAGGAATGATTTGGGACACCCGGGTGCCTTGTCAGCTGAGCCTCTGACTTCGGCTCAGATCATGATCTCACGGTTTGGGAGTTTGAGCCCCACATCAGGCTGTGCACTGACAGTGTGGAGCCTACCTGGGATTATATCTCCCCCCTCTGTCTGCCCTTCCCCTGCTTGTGCACATGCTCTCTCTCTCTCTCTCTCTCAAATGAAAAAAAAAGGAGGGGGGGGGATGATTTGTTCCTGGGCCTGCACAGTTAGAAAGACCTACAACTAGGATCCAGACCCACATCTTCTCCATTCTAACCCTTAGTCCTGCTGGTGTTTTAGTTACTGCTCAAGGGTGGAAAAAACTTAAGTTATACTTGGGGACAGGTTTAGTTTTACTTTATCTCTGCTTAATGGTAACATGGCATTCATTTCTTTCAGTGTTAAGGTAGGAATAAAGCCTTTAATTGTTGCATAATCAATGCCAAAATTGTTTTTTTCATTGTTTTCTCCATGTTTGAACTAAGTAGTTATGATGACAAGAGTGTTGATTATAGACTAAGGTGCCCCAACCGTGCAGCTGCGTGGCTAAATTTTGTAGCCCTCCGGGGAGGAATCCGCAGGTCACCTGTTCCCTTCTGAGGTCCCGGAAATGATGATGGGGGTTATTAACCAGGACGCTCGAAATGTAAATGAAAGCCCCACCTTTACTTTTAGCTGTATGGTAACACGATGTACTTTCCCCCCTCGATTTTTGTCCATTTTAGTGTTGTTTAGTTTAAAAAACCAAAATAATAATGCTTGCCACAAGTGGAACAATACGAAGAATAATCGTGTCCAGTCTGAAGTATCCGTCTCCTTGCACGTGCCCGTAGACATACGAGCGTGGGCAGGGCTTTGTTTTGGCCCAAATAGAGTCCTAGTCTGTTCTTCATTCTCTGGTGTTTACTTCTTTTCTTTGACAACTCTTCATGGTATTCCTACAAGTCAGTTTCTTTGTGAACACAGATATTTTATATAAATGGAATATTATCATGTGCCCTTGTGTGTGTGTGTGCGTGCGCCTGCGTGTCTACCGACCCCTTTCCTCAGCCTTTAGTCCAAGCACAAGGCCTCTGAGCTGAGTCAACCAACCACTGTGTTTCTTTCCAACGTCCCCCAGCTTAGGTCCCACGTGCACACGCTGTATCACGTCAGATCTGAGTGGCAAAGCTTGTCCACATTTTAACGTCTCTGGAAGTCATCACAGGTCTTGCAATCCTAGCTTTAAAAATATATAATATACATTTATATTTTGAGAGCCTTTCCTCTTTGTTTGCTTTATTTAAAACATGATCATGTTTTTACATTCTTTTCTTTTACTTTGTAGAAATCCCTTTAAGAAAAATGGTAAAACTCTTCTCTTTTAAACATATTATAATACATTTGATATTTCTCTAGTGATGGCCTCTATTACCTAGGATTTTGTTTTGTTTTGTTCTCTAATCTTGCATCAAAAATGCCGTAATAAATATTCCTGTTCATATATCCTTAATGTGTGCTTTTGTTTTTCCCCAGGATAGATTACAAAGAGTAGTATTTCTAGTTGGAAGGGTGTTATATTTTTTTATTTTAGTAGTGTTGCCAGGTTACTTTACATAATGGTAGTAACAATTCACTCCATTCTGCACAACAAACCACTGATATCTTGGTGGCTGAAAACACCATTTAACACAATTTATTTAGCACCTACTATGTGTCTGGGACTTTTGGGTTACTGTAGATATGGATCTAAACAAGATGGATAAAGTCCCTGCTTCCATAGTTTACTGCAGTAGTCTGAATGTTTGTGTGCCCCCCAAACTCATGTTAAAATCCTAATGGCCAATGCGATGGTATTAGGAGGTGGGGCCTTTGGGAGGTGCTTCGGTGGAACCTCATGAATGGGATTAGTGCCTTATGAAAGAGACCCCCCATTCCTCCCTAGCCCTGTCTGCCCTGTGAGGACATGATGAGATGGGGGCAGTGTCCAATCCAGAACAGGGTCTTGCCTGGAGAGACTTGCAGGCCCTAGGAAGGAGTTTGGTTTTTCTTTTTTCTTTTTTCTTTTTTCTTTTCTTTTCTTTTCTTTTCTTTTCTTTTCTTTTCTTTTCTTTTCTTTTCTTTTCTTTTCTTTTCTTTTCTTTTCCTTTCTTTCTTTCCTTTTTTCTTTCTTTTCCTTTCCTTCCTTCCCTTCTTCTTCTTCTTCTTCCTCTTCCTCTTCCTCCTCCTCTTCCTCTTCCTCTTCTTCTTCTTCTTTAAAGTATTACAAAAATCCATTAGATGCTTTAATCAGAGAGTAACATAGCTTGATCTACAGGTTAGGATATTAAGCTGATGGCTATATGGAGAAAGCACTATATAGAGGGGCAAGAGTAGAGGCAGACAGACTAATCATAATTGTAGGGACAGGTGGTTGAGGCTTCCACGAGGGTGACCTCAGGGGATACAGAAAGAAGTAAACTGGTTAGAGAAAAACTTTGGAGGTAGAAGTGACAATGCTTGCTGATGATTTGGATGTCAGGGGAGTGAGAAGGTGAAAAAGGTAGATGTGCATTCATTAAGATGGTGAATTCTGGGGAGGACTAATTTTGGGTGGAGAAGGAAATTAAAAGTTGTGAGGTTTCTGATTTTTTTTTAAATTGAGGTCAAATTCCCACCACATAAAATTAACCCTTCAAAGTTAACAATTTAGGGATTTATAGTACACCCAATGTTGTACAGTCACCACTTCTACCTAGTTCCAAAACATAAAAGTTCTGTTCTGAATATATTACCTTGTGATCTCAAATGGATGACTCCATATGTGATTCTGTTGTTCATGGAGAGATCTTGACTGAAGATATAAATTTTGGAGTCATGGGATTCAAGTCATAGGACCAAACGAGATAACTTATGGAGGAAGTGTGAGTAGGGAAGGTGTCCTCTGTCTCATAGGAGAGAAGGAACTAACAAAGGACACTGAGGAAAAGTGTACTCTGTAGAATAAAGTTAGGAGAAAGCAGTTTTCCAGAAGCCAAGAGAAGAAAGCACATGAAATGTTGCTGAGGGCAGAGAAGACTCCATTGGATTTGACACACGGAAGTCACTGTGACCTTGGCAGGCTTAGAAGACTGGAAGTGAGAGAAGCTTGACCAGGGAGAGTTAAAGACAAAAGAGGTGAAAAAACGGAGTACAGATAACTGATCACTTTGCTGAGTAGTTAGGGATGTGACCAGAGAGGTGTGACATGGGGGTCAGGGAGTATCTGTTTCAAATGTGAGAGACACTAACGTATGTTTATGAGCTGATGATAATGATCCAGAAGCAAGAGATAGATTGATACAGAGGGAGGAGGGGGAAATTGGAGGCAAATCCTTGAGGATATGGAAGTGATTAAATACAGTACAAGATGGGAGGGTGGCCCTGGTAGAGCCTGGATTGTCCTATCAAGACACAGGCTGGCAGGGAATCTGGGTGAGATGCCCGTAGGCAGGTAAATTTTGTGGTGGGATAATGCGAAACTCCCATCTAAGTGTTTTTTGTTAAGGAGAGAAAGTAGCAAGATGGCTGCTTCATTTCTAGACCCATAAGGACTTCGAATAGGAGGAAAAAATGTAGCTTCTACTTAGAGATTTGCAGTGAGAAGTGTCATCAGGACAGACAGAGTTAGGGCAACAAAATGAATGGTCTGAACACTTTGAAGAGTAGGGACATCTACTAAAGACTGTGAGTTTTAGGGGACATGAGGAAAGGCTTGGGAAGGTATGTTCTTGGGGATGGGGGTACATATGGCAGGAATGGGGGGAGAAGTGTGCACAAAGAATCCTGGTGATGATGGAGATCTGGCTCTGTTTTCACGTGATGACAGACGTAAAAGGCTGGACTGATGGATTGACCCTGAGAAGGAAATTCCCTGCAGGAGCTCACAGGGACAAGACGTGCAGCCTCCAAGCCTCCTGTGGGTTCCTCACCTACAGGAGATTGAATACACTCTCAGGTGCTTTCCATTTCTGAAACTCTAGACTTTAAGAAATTGTTCATCAAGGAATCACCTATGTGTGGTTTGAAATACTGTACCAAGTCTTCCAGAGGACAGCCAACAGAATTTGAAAACATCAATGTGTTGGGATACTTTTATGTCAACTTCAATTTTGTTAATAGAAAGAAATGTTATGGAGGCAGTGTCATATGAAGGAAAGACTACTGGAGTTTTGGAATCATATAGATTCTGTGTTTAAATCTAAATCTTATGCCCACTCTACAACCCTGGATAAGTCACTAAATCTCTTAAAGCTGAAGCCAGTAATTTATTTCTTAGAGAATAGAGTACTAAATGGGGACCTGGGAACACACCTGGCACATAATAAAGGTAAGTTGGCTTTTCTTCTCTGTTCTGAATGTGGAAGTTGGAAGGGATTTGTAAAGACAAGAAAGAATAAAGAACAAGTCATACAGGAGGAGTAACTTTTCTCAGATAAAGCTGTTGAAATATTCTGAAATGAGCTTAGAAGGGGGAAGGGGCGCTATCAGAGCTGCTGGCAGGACAGAGGTTGGAGGATGAGTAATAGGCCCAGGGAAGCATGAAGGAAGAGGCACTGAAGAGGTAATTGTGCAGAGGAAGCTAAACATACACATATATTTTACACTATGGCAATTCATTTGGGAAAGTGAAATTGAAATGGGGCCCATACAAGACATTAAAACTGGAGTGACCGAAGCGAGAAAGGGAGGTCTGATCAGAATACATGCTTAAGTTCAAAGTCAGAGTGACCCCTGCAAGGGGGGCAGAATTAGGAGAGCAGCACTCCCGGCTGTGTTTGGAGACACATGACTCCCTAGTCAGGCCGGGGGAAGGCAAAGGACTTTCGATGGTTCCTGGGGAATTGCTATGACCCATTGAATTTATGATGTCTGAGCCCAGGGAAACATATTAGTAATTGATCTGAATATTGTGATTGGAATATTATTTCTTGTTTATTTTCAAAGCTGACAGGTAAAGCTGATCGCTATTGCTCTTGGATTTTCCCCAGTCAGTGCGGTAGGGTAGTTAAGTTGTTGTCATAGCTGGGGAGTTGGAACACAAGTGCAGGCCTAGTAGAGGTTTACTCCCAGTCCACAGTCATAAACCCTGAAGCAGAGCAGGTCTACACAGCATCCTGACCCGCACACTCTGCACCCCAGAGAATGCACAGAATGAGCAATGCAGGAGCTACCAGGATAGAGTCTTCTACCAGCTGTGGGGGAATAAATGTTGGAACTAGGAACATGACCCACCAAATGACTAGGCTTCAGTGTCTTGCAGAGACCCAGAGGTCATCTCCACGTTGCACTCTACCAGGAGATTTCTTGGTGGGAAGACATGTGCTGTAATCATGTGCCTTTCAGAGAAAAACTGCTTGAAGGAAGAGATAATTGGCCCACTCAGATAACATATTGCTTCTCTTCTCATGCACACAGTGGATCAGTCGGGACATTCCCTCTCCATTCTGGGTCTCAGACCCAAAGGAAAGCATTAGGACTTATGTTCTTATGTAGGGTAGCTTCGAAACAAAGTACAAGCCTCACATCAAATATGTGATTATTAAACTTTGGTGCAGGTGGATAACAAGTAAGAATAAGATTTCCATGGAAGAAGGGAAGGGTATGTTGCAAGAAGGCAGTCAGGCTGATGAGATGTCAAATTCAAGGAATGACCTTTGTCCAAGCCCACAGGACTGCGTCTGAACCCTGCATTCCAGGGTTGAGAATAGAAAAGAAAGGACCGGTTCCTACCACAAATTCTGTTAAGACTTTGTGGCTCTGGCAGTATGTGGCCTGAGGATTCCAGCATCTAGTGCCAAGAGGCAGCAAGAGAAGCAGGCCCCTGCACAGACTCTAGGGGGCGCTACCATTGGGGGCCTATGGTGCAGTTTTTTGGATGGTTCTACATGTTATCATATTGACCCAAGTTGGAAGGAAAGGAAATGCTGGGTGCTCAAAGGAAGTCTCATGATTTGCTTTTGAGATACCACTGGATGGTTTAAGAGATAACTGGGGAGACAAAAAGTAGATTTTACAGGGGCCTGGAAATGTCCCAAAACAGTGGTCAGAGGCAAGTTTCAGTGAGGTTTATTTATTTATAAAATTTGTCCTGTTTTGCTTTGAAGCTATATTTTCTTTTGGAACCCTGGTCTTGTGGTTCATGCCAAAGACATCATAATGCTTGAAACATTTATTTACAGATCAAAATTCGTATTGAACTTTTGTCCTTCATAAGAACCTTCATCCTTAAGCTAAGTCCATAGTAATTTGTTTGTTGCCAATGAACAGAAATGACCACCCTTGGAAGAAGAGACATGAAAAGAAGCTCAATTTCACTCCTGATTCAGACAAAAGCTATAGACAGTCTTAGGATGAAAGTGTTGTGTTTTTGTTAACTAAGATTTGTAAGGGTAGGCAGAATTTCATCTCATTAAGGCAAATTGTAAAAGGTACCGTTTAGTTTTGGGGGGTTGGATAAGAAAAGAATTAGTAGCTCTCAGAGTTAAGCTACTGGAGGATCTTGAGTCGACCCCTTTCTTTGTTATTTTTAATTTTTGTAACAGGCACCTTTTTTATTCAAAAACAAAAAAATGAAGAAAAACTTAAAGAGAAATGGTCAAAGGAAATAATTTTTCAATGAAAACATGTAAATTGCTATTTACCAAAAATTTTAAATGTATATTTTGACTAATTTTAACAAAAAATAAAGCAACAACCATGTGCCGTTTTTGGCACATCAAACTGGAAACTAATTTTTTACCCCTAATAAGTAGTCTGGATAAGAATATCATGAGAGAGGCACACTTTTTTTCCACTGGTGGTGAGAGTTTATACAGTTTACATTGGCACACTCAGAACAATAAAGGCAAAATACATTTGAATGTTAAAAACGTTTTACTTGTGTATTTTATTCACCAATTCTAATTCTAGAACCTATGGAAGGAAATAATTTACAAGTCAAGCACAATGCTTGGGACGTAATAAGAACTGAACAAATATTAACAGTTATGGCATAATTCTAAAGCCTTTACAACTATCCTTGCTTAAAGCTGTCCAGAAATGAAAAGCACTGACAGAGCAGATGATCAAGGATCCAGGAAAGCTCACTTATTCCTCCTCAGACTGGTGATTTTCTCAAGTAACAAGATCTATACTGAAGAAGACTGCAGTTCTCAGAAATAGTCTCTTCGAAAACTGTCCATTTTTTCTGGGTTTTGAGTTAAGTGACAATCTTCTGTGGTTCTCTTGGACATTCCCCTGATTAAGTGAGATTAAGGGAGATAGTGTAGATGGAATTATGTGGATCTACTTCAGTTTTCTTTCTTCTGTAAGTGGAAACAGTGGATTGCCCACTCATATGACCTCTCCTTTGATGAGTTCCTGGTCTTTCAGGGAACATTGAAAACACCCTGGATTGTTTTCTATACCCTTTTAAATTTTGTGTCTATGTTCATGAGAGATACTCATCTATAGTTTTCTTTTAATGTCATTGTTTGGTTTTGGAATCAATGTGTGGTTTAATTTCCAAAGGTTTGGAAATTTTTCTTATATCTTGCTATTAGTGATTTCTAATCTAATTATATTAGGGTCTGGGAACACACTTTGAATTAAGTTCAGTTCTTTTAAATTTATTATGACTTGTTTTAAGATCAAAGATATAGTCTATCTTAGATATCTCTTAAGAAGAATATGTATTTTGCTGTTACTGGGTAGAGTGTTCAACAGATGTCTCTTATATCTAGGTCATTAATGGTATTTTTCATTCTCCCATATTGTTGCTGATTTTTTATTAGTTTTATTATTGAGACAAGGGTGTTGAAATGTCTAGTAATCATTGTAGATTTATCTATTTTTCTTTTAGTTTTGTCAGTTTTCTTTATGTATTTTGAGGCTCTGTTGTTATTTGCATGTCCATTTAGGATTATGACATCTTATTGGAGAATCGACTCTTTTAGGATTATGGAATGTCTCTCTTAACCCTTAGTGATTTTTTTTCTACTTTGAAGTCTATTTTATCTGATAATAATATAACCATTCTGTTTTTATTTTTGACTCATGTTTTATTTTTAAACTTACCTGTATCATTAATTTGAAGTGTCTTATGAACATGTAGTTGAGCCATGTTTTTATCCATTCTGGCAATTTCTTTCTAAATTATCTTTAAATGGTGGTTAGGCTATATTTATTTTATGTTTTAGACCATTTACACTTAATGTAATTATTGATATGCTTGGATTTAGGACCATTGTTTTATTAATTGTTTTTATTTGTTTACCAAATTTTTCCTTTCCTGTTGTCTTTTCTGCATTTTGGGGGGTATTTCAAACAAACTTTAGTATTCTGTTTTATGTATTGTGTCTTTGACTATGTTTCTTTGTATTCTTTTAGCCATATCTCTTGGAATTACAATGTACATACCTTACTTATCAATATACTAGAATTAATATTTTACCATCTTAAGTATAATGTAGAAATATTACCACCTATACATCTTTTTTCTTTCCATTTATCATTGTCTTATTTTGTATCTACATCCTTTGACACAACCCTTAGAAAGTGTTATAATTTCTATTTTCAACAATTAACCACATTTTAAAGAACATAATAGGAAAAGAATAATCTATTGTATTTGCCCAAATATTTACATTTCTCTTGTTCTTCCTTTATTCCTGATGTTCCAGGTTTTCTTCTGGTATTATTTCTCTTTATCTTCAGCAATTCTTTGAGAGGAGAACTTCCAGTGACAAATGCTATAGTTCACTTGAAAATATTTTTTCATTTCATGTTCAGTCCTAAAAGATATTTTTCCTAGATATTGAAATGTACATTGAATTCTTCATTGTGAAAATTGGATTATTTCTACCTTTAAAAACTTATTACTTTTGAAAATTTGAGTAGAGATGACACACAATGTTACATTAGTTTCAGGTATACACTTTAGTGATTTCACAAGTTTATACATTATGCCATGTTCATCACAAATGCATTTACTAACTGCCCTGGATTATTTCTAATGCTCTATGTCCAACTTCATTGATTCTTTTATTATTACATTTCTCCTATTCATCCCATTCAATGAATTTTCTGCTATTCTGCTATTAAATGCTTTAGTTCTTTGCTATTTTTTGTTCTTTATGTATTTTTGTTGAACTTTTTAAATTTTCCATTAATTTTAAGAGTGTTCATGATTATTTATTGGAGCATTTGTATGACAATTTCCTCCAAGTCTTCATCAGATGACTGTTTCTCTCCATGTTCTGGCTTCTCTCCCAGTCATAGACTGCCATTATTTTTTACTTGATGGTGGTGTTGCAGGAGAGGTTGTTATTCTCTCTTGTACTGATTCAACCTGTCTTTTGTAGGCTTTGTGACTCTAAGTGTCTGGGGGCAGAGATTTCCTAGTGACCTTGCTCCTCCTGCAGCTACAGAGAACATCAAATGGCTGGGGCCCAAAATGATTTCTTGCCCACCCTCCTAGAGACAGAGCTTTCTCTGTTTCCTTCTTCCAGAGGCAGTGGGTTTTCATCTATGCCCTGATCAAGATTTGATGACCTTTCCACACTTGCTTAAGGCTTTTGTGACATACAGAATATGGATCCAGGTGAGGCTTTGTGATTTCTCATAATGCTGACATCTCCCCACCCCATCCCCAGATCTGTCCTAGAAGGAAACCTTTTCAAGTCTCTCTCCCCTACCCCCCAAGCTTGATTGCCAGCATAAGAAGGGGTCTATGGAGAAAAGGGATGTAAGTGGGTATGAACTCCTTTTGTTTCTGTGCTTCTAGGGCTTCTAATGCTTGGGGGGTAGGCCACACTTGGCCTTTAGCAATTCCTTAGCTAACATCTTCTTGCACACATGCATGTCAACCCCATCTTTCTTCCACATTCTGCCACAGGTGTCTGACTCCTGTCTTTCCTTGAAGGTAACCGTGTTTACTCAGATTTCAGACTAGTTGGTTGCCCTATAACCTTAGCTTTTGATGGGTTCAAAAGAAGTTATGATTTTGTAGATTATGTATCTTTTGTTGTTGTTGGAGTGGGAGATACTCCTTCCAGTTTCCCACATCCTAAATGAAAGTCACACAGTACATTTTGCACACAGCTTATAAAATAGGCTAGAATTTCATATTGATCCCAGAGTAGCTTTCATTTTCTCCCATATTTAATTCACCAAGAAGTTGCAGTGGGCGATCTCTGCCAGTAGGGGCGCACCTGAACACCTGAACTCCTGAAACCGGTGGTTTGTACAGCAGCAGACAGAGGCCTGATCATTGGACAAATAAGCAATTTTAGGAGGTCCTTGGGTATATTTGGCAAGACAAGCTCTAGAAAAGACTGGATTCCTTCTAATCAGCGCAAATGGACAATTTAGGTTCCTATCATTTGAACATTGAAGAAAGTGTGACTGTGAACCTTGGTGCAGCTGTTGGAGGAGTTTATGACTAGCTTCTGATCCGGATTAGGCTAGTGCCAGTCCCCACAGGATGATGACCTACCCTACCAGTTGTACTTATTTTGAATATGGTTTAAGACACATTCACCTCTGCTACATATTGAATGCATTCTTACCTCTTTTATGTCGGCATACCTTCTAATTCAATGTAGGAGTTAAGCAGAAATGCCAGTTAGCTAAGAAAATAGGAAAAGGAGACATCACTCTTTAACATGCTATCAAAGCCATAGTTCCGTTTAAGTGACACATAAAGTAAGGGGAGAGTTTTTTAGGATTTTCCATAAATGAAACAATTAAAAGTTTTATACCTAGAAGATTAGAGCTACATATGAATTCAAATCTTTAATTTTATAGATAGGGAAATTGAAACATAGAGACCAGTTTGCTCAGGGTCATTTATGGATATATTTCTATTTAAAGCATTTTTACATATATTATTTGCTTTTGTTTTCTCAGCAGCCCTGTAATAGGAGGCATTGTTGTCCCTGTTCCAAAAATGAAAACAGCAAGTCATCAATTGTGACTCAGAACACAAAGCTCCTTCCTCTAATCCTAAGCCCAAAGCTCTTTCCCTCTCCCAATTAAACTGAATCAAAGAGATCTAAGTTCATCAATAAGTAAGATTGACATGTGTGCATGGCCCCATTCTGGATTTAGGAATGAAGCAAGGATCTATGTAGTCCAAACTCCTGCAGCCATCATATGTCCTGTTAGAAGAAGTTGAATAGGTTCCTTCATAGAGGGTGACTGATAAGGTGGTGGAGGGTGGTGCATGGTGATTTTAGAATCTCAAGTTCAGACACAGAATTCAAGGAAGGCCTGTTTGAGGAGGTGATATTTAAACCAAGACCTGAAAGATGAGAAAGGGTCAGTCCTGTGAAAAGAGAGGAAAAGAATGTTTTGGTTGAAGGAACCACAAGTTCAGAAGCATTGAAGTGGAGGGAGTTTAGTGTGGTTGCAGAGCAAGGGCATCAGAACCAGAAGAGGCTGGCCTGTAAAGCCATGTACGCCATGGGGAGTTTGAGTCTGAGAAATTCTAATAGTAGCTTTGCCACCAACTAGCTCTGTGGCTCTGGGCATATTACTCTGAATTCTCCTGGCATCAGATTTTTCCAAGTGTGAGGTTTGAAATCCTACGTTTACACAGCTGCAGAGTGATTTTTGTTCTCTTTGCATTAGTTGTAATGACATCTAAGTTGTGGTTTCAAAAATTAGTTTAGTATTAATTGTAATCATAATAACAAGTCTGTCTTATGTATGGAGACAAAGCATCAAAGCATGAATTTCTTTTTTTTTTTAATTCTTTAATGTTTACTTTTTAGAGAGAGAAAGAAGAGCATGAGCAGGAGAGGGGCAGAGACAGGGAGATGTATTTCTTTTAAGTTTGTTAATTTATTTTATAATCTCTACACCCAACGTAGGGCTTGAACTCACCACCCTGAGATCAAGAGTTATGTGGTGTTCTGGCCGAGCCAGCCAGGTGCCCCAAAACATGAATTTCTTAAGGAATTGTGTTACTGCTCAGATTTTTAGACACCCAGGATTATGGAAAATTTTTCTAGTCTGCCAAAGTTACCTTATATTATGACCCTCACTTCCAACCCAGCAAATAGAGCTGCTTTTAGTCACATTGGAGGTTGTGATTTGTTAAAAGCAAGGTATCTTAAACTTAACACATGATACCCACTTCTTACTAGGTTATTACATTTCTCCCTTTCTTTAGACTATTGTCTTAATGAGACGTTGAGTGTTTCCACGTGAAACTATTTCACAGACTAGAGAGAAAAAAAGACAATAAGAGAAATAAGACTAAAATGATTCTCTTGCGGATTATACTATTCTAATCTTTCATCTAAAGAGCTAAATTTAAATGTTCTTCTCTGAGAATTAAATAGTGATCATGAAATGAAATGAGTGTCTGATTTCTTACTTCAAATTGTCATATCACTTGACTAGACATCATGTAGATTCCTGCCTCTGACTCACATATTTGACTTGTGTCTTATTAACCATGTAGGAAATCTTATTTAAGTTAAACAGAGTATTAAATATAGATACACAGTACAGAATATAAAGTATTATAGAATTAATAATAAGCTTTCAGAAACCAGTCAGGTTTTCAAAACTGTCAGAACTATAAAAGCCTTCAAAGAGAATATTAGTGCATTTGAAATAAAGGCAATTTTATATTTATAGGGAAATTTCAAAAGAAAGAGCAGCTACGAAACATTTGTGGCAGAAATACAGAGATAATAAAATTTAGATAAAATACGAAATATGTGTGCATGTGAGTTTATAAGCTTATGCATATGTATAAATATATGTGTATATGTGCACATAAGCTCTTGAGTTTTGTCAGTTTAGTAACAGATACTAATTAACACGTCCTACTTAACAGGTAGTATGTCAGATACTGGAGTTTACAAAGATGGATAAGACAGTCTTTTTTCTCAAGGAGCTCATAATCTAAAGAGATAGGTGCATGAACAAGTTACTGGACCCCACTATGATAAGGATCCAACCAGTGGTATGAGGATAGGGTTATTATAGCAGAGAGGAGAGGGTAATTAATCATTCCTGGGGGCATGGAAGTCTTCCAAGAGAAAACTACATTGCAACTTGGCCGTAAAGGATTGGTAGGATTTTTCCAGGCTAAGAAAGAAAGGAAGCATGAACAAGAGTACAGAGAATTGACAGCGTGTTGTTAGGGCAGGAGGTAATTGCAGAAAATGGGTTTGGCAAATGGCACCACAATTATGGCATATAGGAGTTAGACTCTTAAGAGCAAGATTGCCACATTAAAACATTGCAATTCACTGTAGGTCATGAGAGGAGCCTTTGAAAAATTTAGCTTGACTGGAGCTGGGATACACGTTAGAGAGGGAGGAGCCGTAAAAGGGAGTGGAGTTGGAGGATTATCAACGCCAGGAAGCTGAAGCAGAGGCTGCCACTGAGCAGGGAGGAAAGAAGGAGGCCATGTGGAGAACAATTTGTGAGGTAATAAGGACACATGGGTGACAGGTTAGATGTGGGTGCTGAGGAAGGGAGATTAGGTGCTTAATACATATTTACGATGAGATAATGTTGCAATGTTTTAGATGATGTATTTCCTCACCCCACCTATAAAATTCCTATTTGCACTTGCTTGGGTGGTAAAGGCATTTCAACCTCCTTGTCCTCAAGTCAGGACCATTCTTGAGGAAACAGACAGAAAAATGTCACTGTCAGTGGATGTAAGCTCCAGGGCAGGGTCTCAGTTTTGTTTGCTTCTCTGTTTCCAATATTTGAAAACAGAATCTGACACATCTTGGTGTCTAATAAATATCTGTTGAGTTTTTTTTTAAGTCTGTATATGAATTTCAAAATGGAATGTTTAGGCCCATGGTATAGATAATAGCTTTGAGACAAAAAAGAAAGAAGACTATTTTGTTTTGTTTTGTTTTGTTACTTTAGAGAAAGCACACTCATACCCGTGGGAGGGACAGAGGGAGAGGGAAAGAGAGAATGTGTGAGTACCAGCTGGGGAGAGGAGCAGAGGGAGGGAGGGAGGGAGGGAGGGAGGGAGGGAGAGAGAGGGAGAGAGAGAGAGAGAGAGAGAGAGAGAGAGAGAGAGAGAGAGAGAGAGAGAGAGAGAGAGAGACAGAATCTTAAGAAGGCTCTACATTCAGTGTGGAGCCCACCACAGGGCTTGACCTCTGACCATGATATCATGACCCAAGCCAAAATCAAGAGTTGGATGCTTAAGCAATGGAGCCACCCAGGCACCCTAAAATGGAATTTTTGAGATCATGGTGTAGATAATAGCTTTGATGCAAAGAAAGAATAAAGGTTTCGAGTAGATGACAGCTTGGGCTTAAACATAAGAGCTGAGGACTGGTCCAAAGTAGAAGCATGCAGAATGACTTTCTCTTGTCGGTCCAGATAGGACAATAATCCTACAGGCTGGAGGGAGAAAGACAACAGGATTCTGGGCCTGACACCCATCAGGGATCAGCTCCACGGAGGTTAGAGGAGTAGTGGAACTCCCTGCAAAGTTTGAAGGTCTAAGAGTTGGGAGGACTGAGGTTCCTGTGGAATTCAAAGAAGTTGCCCCCTCGTGATGGCTTGATGGCAGAGATGCCCAGCTAGCAGGGTTCGGCAGAGGGACGGAGAGAGCCCCCCGAGTGTCCAGCAGCCCAGAGTGACACAGGAGAGCATCTTACCTGAGCCTCAGGACAGGGAGAGAGGACTTAGGTCATTCTTCGTGCATGTCTGGGAGCCGAGTCTAAGAGAAGAGAGGGAGAGAGCACACTGAAGGTTTTGGCATTTGAAAGTCTTCAAAGAATATGAGGCAATTAAAAATTCAAAAGATTGAATGGATATGAGAGGGTTTAGGAGTTAGGAATTGAGTTCCTATTAGCATCTTCTGAGAGGGCTGAGTAAAGAAGATTCTTCTAAAATTAATTTTCATCTTGTTGTATTATGTTGTATTGTATTATATTGTATTACACTTCCTGAAACACCACTATACCTAAGAAGGAGCGGTGTGTGTTCCGGCTTCGGTAGCTTCACACTGACAAGGCCTGTGCCTGGGAAAATACTGAAGAGAGGGGGTTTTAGAAGTTCTGTCCTTCACTCCAAGGTCGTTAATCTAGGATTACATGTGATTGTAAGTAGGCAGTGAGGGTTTCATTTCCTAGTTTTCCTAAAAATGGTAAATATTTTGAGTGCTTCCTACTATATTTCATCAATTCTTAGACCTATATTCATGTAGGTTGCATCTTGAAAATCAGGATGTGTTTTACAATTATCAGCATTTTTGCTAGCGACACCAATAATGGTATGTGTTACGATGGTGACAGCTTAGGAAGTGCCTTATAAATCAGATACTATCCTGAGCCTTTTAGACGTACTAACTTAATAATCACTAGCATTTGGCAGACAAGGAAACTGAGGCACGGAAAGGTTAACAACCCTCTGAAGTTGAGTGACGTGAATATCACGGAGCAGGGATTTAAAGCAGTCTTACCTCAGAGCTCCTGCTCTCCGGACGCCGTGCTGTGTCTCAGGCTGGAGAGCAGAGTGCCCATTACAGCAAGGTCCCTCTGCTGACTGTCATGGCATCCTTAAAAGTCGTATCAAATCGGTACCACTTTTATTTCTATTTAATATTTGAGGGAAGTGTTTAAAAAAGGTTAAGTAACTTAGGGTCAGACTGCTGGTAAACAGCCAAGTAAAGGGCTTGGACCTTGGCCTGATCCAGTCTTTTCCTGGCTAAGTAGAAACAAGTTTTTTAAAGGTAATCAGCTCTGTAAAAGAACAGGAAAGCAACATGCTAAATTCAGATGACTTTTATACTTATTTAGAGAGTCTATCACTGACCTTTGAAAAATGTCAACTATGCTATGACTACACACCGAAAAGTATTTACTTTCTATACCAGAGAGAAAAAAAATTAACATTTATAAATTTGCATGTACTTATTATTTTTTTTTTAATTGCAAGGCACTGGGATTCTCGCTGTTCTATTTTGAGACAACTGCCTATTAATTTTAATAAGATCTTACATCTTGATGATTGTTGACAATAAATCATCCTGAAATAACATACCACAAAGATGAAATTCAGCTGGAGCTAAAGGTTATGAAATTCAAACACATTTTAAATTCACTGATGTCCATTAATTACTTGAGTTTTATCTTCATTCTGGCACTTCCAATACTCCCTCATTTGTTGATCCTGATACAAGATTTGCTACTTGCTTTTCCCACTCAAATAGATTTCTGATTCACAGAGCTTTCTAAGGGACTAATATTCTTTAAGATCATTAAGCATTGTGTTTGTGGGCTAATTTTGTCTTCTAAAGAGTTACTATGCCTCTACAAGTCAGTGAGGTAGGCAACACCAATATTCAGATTCTAGTTTTATATGTACAGAAGCAGGCAAGCAGAGGCTGAGTGACTTGGAAGAGGTCACTGGAATAGTTAGTGCTGAAGTCCAGGATGGAATACTGGCCTTCAGGCCAATGTGCTTGGCATTTGAAAGGAGCTGTAGATAATGTCCATTTTTAAGGGCTTGAAATAAAATACAAGGCAGTTCTGCTTGCCTCACAATTAACCAGTAATCACTGACTTTGGTTCTCAGAAGGAGTGAAGTTTCTGATAGACTAACCAGTAGTAAGGTTATGTAATAGAATCTTATACATGGATTTACTATTTTATCAAGAGGATTTTTTTGTTAGGAGAACCACACCACCCCAGGTATTAAGATTTGTGTCTCAGGCACAAACCTACAAAGAAAAGTCCTGTTCTCTCATCCATTCTGACCAGTTCAAAAGCATGGATTAAAGGAAAGCGAATGTGAATTTACAAGAGGAATTAATGTGGGTACATGAAAAATCCAAACTAGCATTTAAGTCAAGAATTCTTTTCTAGACTTTCTTATAACCATCATGGCATAGCATTTATGAACATTTTTTTTTGACAACCCCCCTGGATGTGAAGATATGGAAAAGGATGTGACTTACTGCTGGTCATCTGCTCTGGGCCAAGAGTTCACATTGGTTAAGGGTGGGAGGCAGCACTAGGAGGGGAGGGGGTCACCCCTTCTGGGAGTGTCTTGGAAATTTGTGGGAACTCTGTTGCTCTAATCTGTAACCTTGGGATTTACATATTGAAATCCATTTTTAAAATTATAAATGACCTTCATTTCATATCTCTGATGTATCAGGACATATCAATTAAAAATTACAAGTATAGGTGTGCCTGGGTGGCTCAGTTGGTTAAGCATCTGACTTCGGCTCAGGTCATGATCTCATGGTTGGTGGGTTCGAGCCCCGCATCGGGCTCTGTGCTGACAGCTAGTTCAGAGCCTGGAGTCTGTCTTCAGATTCTGTGTCTCCCTCTCCCTCTGACGCTTCCCTCCCTGCTCACACTGTCTCTCTCTCTCTCAAAAATAAATAAAAAACAGTAAAAAATTAAGAAAATAAACTATGTAAACTAATTAGCATGATTGTGGTCAATTAAAACTTTATTATATATTTAAAAAAATTACAAGTATAGGCAAGTTATATTATTATGTAGGCATTTCAATAGAGAACAGTAAACATCAAGAATGTCTGTGCTCTAAAGGGAAAAGTGGTCCTACAGAATTGCTCCAGATTAGGTTTCACAGTGTGGTCTGTGGGCCAGCAGCCTTAGTATCAGCTGGAAACTTGTTAAAAATACAGAATCTTGGGTCCTACTCCACACTTACCAAGAAACTCTGGGAATGTGGCCCTGCAATCTGTGTTTTAACAGGGTTTCTGGGAGATTCTGATGCTCAGGTTTGGGAACTCCTGCTTAGCCTAATGGTATCTGTGGTAACATTTTCTAAAATGTGGTCTTCTTTGATACTCATGCAATGTTACTGAATTTTGGGACACTTTGGTCTTGGAAGGGAAATTACCTGGATAAAGCACCTTAGCGAAGTGACTGAGACCAGCCCTGAGGGCGGCCAGCAGTGCTCTCTTTGGTCACACTCTTCCAAGTGCTTAGCTTCCTGAAACTGCTTCAGGGCAGATCTTCCATGTACTACACTGTTTTTCCTTTTTCTTTTTCTTTTTTCTTTATCTGCTGAGATTTTGTGTGTCTGGAGGTTACAGTAAGGAATAGAGATAGTGTTATTGTTTATAAAAATCATTTACAAACCCACCCAGTGTTTGGGGGGAACCCTCTGAGAAACATAAAGAATTATAGTACTTCCCCCCTAAATTGGCAAAAGTGCTTGATTAAAATAAATACTAAAGAGTAAAGGGATTTGGGACAATGGGATAGGGGCAGAACTGAACTGGAGGAGGTAGGGAGGAAGGGTGGGAGGAGGAGAGAAAATTCAAAGATAAACTAGGTCAGGGAGAGAGATGCATAAAAGGTTCTTCTGTTTGGGAAGATACACACTCATTTTGAAAATATAAAGATGTTGGTTAATTGTCCCTCAGAGTATCTGTTAAGTGGAACTTTAGGTCTTCCATGGATGACAGAAAATTGGAACAGACATGAAAATGAAGAGCTTGAGATTTCTCTAGTTTCCTTTGCTAGTAACAACATATTCTGTATTATCTGAAACTTTGTTTTTATTAATGAAATGTGTATTATGTTGGTTTAAAAGGCTGTTATTAAAGACTGTGGTGCCTTGTTTCTTAAAGTATTATAAAATTAGGTAATAGGACTAAAACTAAGGGTTGGAATATTTATGTAAGTTTTATAGTGTTGATTTTAAATGGATACAATTTAAAAAGTAAAATGACTTACAACATTTCTTCTTTAAGAAGAACTGAAAAAAGTACAATGATGTAGCAATCCTATTAATTTTAAAGTAATGGAAAATAATCAGAATCTTCCCATAGAATCCTATGAAGAGTTACAATGACAAGTATATTTCCATCTAAACAGTGGATGGCACTGTACCATTTACATAGGACACACCCCGAGTTTCCTTAAAAGACCATGAACAGAGATATGAAGACAATTTGTCTTTAGTTTCTAAATTTTTTTTATCACTTTATGCCTAGATTTTCTGGAAAAACACTAAAGTTTTGATAGCAAACCAGATCATTCTACCAAATGTTCTACATCACTTCATAACAAATAGGTTAGGAAGACATTTTGTCTGTCCCATATCCAAGACTTTAGTAATTCTCCAGATAAAAATTAATTATAATGAAAATTAATCTTTGCAACATCTGTGGTTTTCCCTTGTTACATGCTACTAAACTTTTATTAAAGTCTCAGACAATAAGGTGAGACATGACTGCCACCATGTGGGCAGTATAATCATACAGATTTCAAAATCAAATAAATCTTTAATAAGAGAATTACTATATTCTTTACTTGGAAATCCAATGGAAATAAGCAAGTCCTGTTTGGTCTTCTTTGAGTTATATTATTCTAGATCCATTAATGTGATGTCCATTCTTGGTACAAGTATTTGGACACTACTATTAACTGACAAAATGCCAGTTATGGAAGTTATCTACAGTCTTGTTGCTCAAACTATGTTCCACAGACCAGCAGCCTCTGTCTTACCTGGGAGCTTGTTAGAGATGCGGTCGACCCCACCACAGATGCCCTGAATCCAACTCTGTATTTTAACAAGATGCCCAGGGGATTCCATACACACCACAGGCCAAGAAGTGTTCATGTACAGCTAACTGCCTACTTCCTCAAGTCTCACCCCCTACCGCACCCCCACCCAATGCAGGGAACGTGAGTTTTACCTAAAAGATCACTTAAGTTAAGAAAAATATAGTTTGTCTTTCTTGAAGTACTTAACTTGACTTTATCTTTGCAAATGTAGAAAACGATTTTATCTACTATTTGCTTAGGTTTAACAAATGGATTAATTCCACAGTTCAGAGAAAAACTTAAAACAGATTTTCCAGAAAAAAGGGCTTGTTTAGTTTCAGGAGAGATTAGAGTATTTTATTTTGCCCAATCAGAGCCCTTCAGCATAAAGAGACATTCATATACATATATATGAACATTTTCCAGAAACATTATAATACATTTTTTAAAATACCAGCTTAACGGTATTTATTTACAAAAATATTTCATTACCTAATTTTAAACCTTTTGCTGTGATGACATTTTGTAAAGTACAGGAATGCAAAATAACTACAAAGTTTAACACATTTTTTAGTGTCTGCAATAGTGCTTTCTTTTTTTTTGTTTAAAATGAAACAGTACACAGATTTTTTTTTTTAACCGTATTTAAAATTCACATTCCAGCAATTACCTTTGAGATAGGTACTGGACTGAGCGAAACTTAAAAAAAAAAAAGAAAAGAAAAGAAAGAAGTGCAGCAAACTGAAAACTGCCAGCGGCATGGTTGAAGTCATACATAAGCTAGAGCTCTAGACCAAGCATGCTTGCCCCCGAAGTGGACAATGTTAGAAAAACTTACCCTTGCTCTTTTTAATATTGTTTTGGTGATGCATTTACAATGAACCAATAGCATATCTAGAAAGAAATGTTTTTCTGGTTCTATCATATTAAGCAGAGGTCACACCTAAAGTATCACAGTACTGTTTATTTACAAAAAAAAAGTAATAAATAAAAAAATCTGAAACATGATTTACCCTCTTTGCATTGCTTTCTGACATGTTGAGTCTGTGTTTAACTCCTCACATTGTCTTCAGTTGAAACAAAGTTCAAACGACATGAAATACTTGGCAAAAGTATATTTAAAAAAATTAAATTCCCAAAGCAGATTCCATTGACATTAGCCTATGTCCATTTTAAATGCCTGAGCCAAACAACCTACAATAAATTAATACTGACTTATTTACATCTCATACACTATAAAACTTTAATTTAAACTATGATCCTCATTGCAAAATACTGGCAAAACTGACATTCATGATTTTTCTGATGTAAAGAGTGCAATAAAAAGAGCAATTACATGTAGTTCTGGACTACAGTACATGATCTGCAAATGAATTGTGCTGAGCAATTCAAGACTGTATGAGTAACTGAAGAAAGCCATGTTATAACCCTGATAGTTGGGAAGTTATTAAAACCATTTAATTCAGCTGACAAAGGTAAACTAAAGTTCTCCCTTTAATTTTTGTTGTTGCTACCGTTTTCTGTCCACAGAACCTTTAAAACTCCTGTGGCAGTAGTAGGATCACCAATATTCACAGGAAAAATAATCCCCATAGCACTTTACAAGAAATTGATCCGTGATGAAAAGTGTAATTAACAGAAGCTGTAAACGATATCTTCACATTCATTTTTAAATGGAAACAAAAATCACTTATGGGCATAAATTTCAATCCAAGAGAACAAACACTCTAAAAAGGAAAAGAAACAAAGGAGGACACTTAAGATAGAGAAGTGCTCTTTTTTTAAAGTAAATACAGATTAAAAAGTCTAGGAATATTGATCAAGTATCAAACTGATAAGGAACAAACTTTATAAACTACAAAATAAAAACCTTCATTGACAAAAATACATAAACTCTGTTTTCATTTTTGGAAATTTATTTTTAAAAAAGGTAGAAGAAAATACCTGGAAAACTATTTTAACTATAATATATATATTTTAAAACAATAATTAAGGTAGGCATCGAACAGCAAGCTGCAGCTAGTGAGAAACATCTTGCGATTATTGTTGTGGGCATTTCCCCCAAAATAAAATTAATATTTGAAAATGCTCAATCGAGGGTTTTTTTAAACCATAGTAATGATTTTCTTTCCTGGCAATGTGTGAAGGCGTTTGAATAATGTATGATTCTTTAAAATTAATTGTATCTCGATATGAGATACCAATATTTCTTATTATAAGCGTAAAACATAACTTTTTGTATGGATAATATACATACTTTTTAAGTACTTCGACTTAAACTTAACAAGTTCACCATTTTTTAAAATTAAAGAGTACATTTATAAAAATTTTATTTTAAAATTAAAAGTATATTCTCTAGCCATATGTATAAATATAACATGTTACTGTATGATCTTAAAACAAATCTGAAAGTGTTGCAATAATTTAAGACCTAGAACACTGAAACATACAGCAAATGATCTTACTATTTTTTTATACTTGAAAACTATATAAAGCCCTATTAAAGGTTTTAAGACTATGATCAGTTTAATTATTTAAGGTGCAGCTAGCAGCATATTCATGATTTTGGTATGTTTTTTACATACGTATCACTTGATTTTAACTGAGAAATGCGGATTAACTGATAATAAAAAGTTTTCATTACCTAAAAAAGTGCAGAAAAAATTCAAGTTTAAAGTTCAGTGCTCTTTATTTTGCAAAAACAAATAAACAAAATCCCCAAAGTTAAAATGTAAAATAAATCTTTGCCACAAAATATTTACCTTTGGATATAGCTTTTCTAATGTCGTATGAGAAAATGCCTTAAGCAAAACATGTATGGAATATGGAACTCAGGGTAAAACTTTGAACTCCGTGGGGTCTTCCACATGTTTTCCATTCCCTCGGCTGTCTCCCCACCACCCCCTGTAACCTAAAAATGTGTAACACTTTCAGACTTGTTTAAAACACTCATAAATCTACAGGAAATAACTTCAGAGAAACCTACAATTAAGTTCTAAGCAAAAGAAAAGCCTCTTTCTTTACTAGAAACTACTGTACTTAAACTGGGATATACTAGACATAACACAGACAGGTAGCAGCATTTTTCACATCCATAAAGAAAATCAAATTAAAAAGTTAGTAACAGCTAAGATCAATTACCATTTTTGGAAACGCTCTGTACAAATGAAATGCAAACCCAGGGGATTAAGATGATGCAAAGCTTCAAATGGATGTAATACACAGAATTTGTCAGAGTGTAAGATTTCAAATAACTTCCTAAGCAAATACATACGGATTTTAGTTTGAGGAGTGAACTGGATATGTGGTACATATAGACAAACAACTTCCTATTGACAAACTGCTAATCAATGAATACTTCAATGACTTTAGAGCCAATGACACCTGCAACAAAGAATAATGTCCTCAAATGAGGATATGGTAGAAGCACACACACATCTTTCATTTTTCTAATTATTTTTGACTTTTTTTTTTTTTTGGTTTATTTTCCTGAAATCCTGGCTTGCTGGTGACTGTTACTTTTTGCGCTTAAAAAGAAAAAAAAATAGAGATGTTCTCTCTCAATTTACAATAAATTCCCTGGGTTAGTTATTACTGCAGACTGTCTCTTATCTACAGACTGAATCAAGTATAACTCAGAGAAGCTATTTTCTATTCTCAAAAATACTTCAAGCTTTCTAATCCTAAGTGAGTTTCCAGTTTGCTGTGCATAATCTGTAGATTAATTTAAACATGAAATAAAATAACTCAAAATATTGATTTAACATTTTCTTATAAAATCCGTCTCAGATAAATGTATCTACTTCTCTATTTGAAAATAATTACAGGATTAGCTCATTTTATATACAACAGGAAAAATGACAGTAAAAATAAAGTTGATATACAATTAACACAAAATAACACAGCAAATTAAACAGTTGGAGCTAATACACCCTTCCACATAATGGGGAATCATCAGTTTATTACTTTACTTAATGCTTCTCAACTTCAAATCCGTTAACTGTTGATATAATTGAGGACATTCTTAAAATTGTACCTTTAAAAAAGGGCCTAACACTTCTTGTGACAGGTCATGGAACAATGAGATTTTTAGATAATATAAGATATAAATTAAGCCATCTGTAAACTCCTGGATGTTCATCATATTGCTGACATTAACTAAACAGAAATATGGTATCTGTAGGTATTTTCTACAAATTCAAAAACTTTTGAAAATAACTTTTGAAATGTTTTGGCTTGATCAATTGTCTCTATCACATATATTTAGTCCCTCCACAATGATACTTAAAGCGAATTTTAATGTAAACTTTTGTATCCCATAGTGCACATTATAAAAATGTAAACATAAAAGCTTTATTAAATGAAAATAATGAAGAGGAAAAGATGCCTAACAGACTGTGCGAAATTAAGGTGTTCTACATATGCCTTTATGATCCTATGGAATAGAAAAAAAACAACCATCAAGTCTGCTATCAATTTGTGCTCTGATTATCTCTTAATGAAAAAAGAAAATGGTTTTAAACAATTTTTATAGAAGAAAATATTTAAATTTCATTAGCAGTGAGTGTAGTGCCTCTATTTTACTTCTCCGTTGTTGTTTAAGAGCAATCAGTAATGGTCTCAGATGAGCCTGCGTTAGGAGATTACCTCCTTCCAAGGTATCTCGGGCCTGTCTGCAATGCTCTTCCAGGAAACAGTCATTTATTGTCCACTGATGGTCGCATTTGTATTATACTCCAATACGGAAATAATTTAGTTACCAAAATGCACAGATTTTCCTTTCCTTTTGGCTTTTTAAAACCTTGAAAGGACTTGTACAGATTTATAGTATATTTCTACAGAAAATATTTTGCAGGTCATCAGACTAGACTCTTATATAGATAATTATTGACAACAGATGCTTGTAATTTTCCATGCGACAGCATGTGCGCTAAGATTTAACTGGCTCATCACCTGAGTGTACTGGAACTTTTAGCAAATAAAGGGCATTTTAAAAAGGGAGCTGAGCATTTTAGTGAAATGATGAAACACTTTTTTAAAGCAATTTTAATTAAATATGCAAAGGTACATTTGGTTAAACATTTTATAAAAATTCAAGCAAAATTAAAAAGCCAATTTCAACATTTCTACAAATTTAACCAGTAACTATTTTGGTCAAACCCACCTTTAGCTGAATTAATGAGAACAAGGACAAGGGACATTGAAGTATTCTCCTCACCACAATGGAGGTTTTTCTCACTTTCCACACTGTATAGCCACTACATGGAAACTCCCAGAATGATGAGCAGTTCAGTCATGCTCTACACTTTTCTTTTCAATGAAAAGTGATGTATCACCTTGTTTTGCTTTTGACAAAATATGGACTAAACACAAGTATACAATAACAAGAATCCAAAGTAGCCCATACACAAGTCAACTATGTGTATGTTTTTATTATTTAAAGCCCACCATTCAGCTTATCTGTCTAAAGATATGGTAACAGTTTTTTTCACTAATGATACTGATGACCAGTCTGTTTAAGGGAGGGAAAGTCCAAGACAGCTGTTTATAATTCAGTCAATGACACAAACAGAACTATTTCAGCTTCAGGACTTCTGACTTACTGCCTCTCCCTCAGAGAGGTCAAACACTGATGGCAGACGCAACAGCACAGAATCGTTTGGCATATGACAGTTTATATAGGAATGATCCGGGAATAGTCCTGCCAGGTCTCCTCAACATCCCCCTGCATTTCTTCATCTGTAACACGTGACCTGCTTCGTTCCCAAACCGTCAGCTCACAGCCGGCACACACCACACACTCCGCTTTGAGCGTGTGTGGACACTCCTCAGTTAAAGCCACGCGACTGAGGTAAAACAGTGCATGATTGTGCTAGGAAAGAACAGTATCCAGCAACGAACATCCCTTTAATGTTAACTTTCCTAAAGTGAAATCAATAAAATAAAAAAGGAAAATTCTTTTCCTTCTGGCTGAAGTTGTACTTAGTTGGATTTCTGGTTGTCAGAACTGGTACCACTTCTTATCTTTGTATTTCAACATCATCTAAAGGGGAGAAAACATGAAAACCATTTTTCAAAAATGCCAGAACGACAATATTTATCTTATAATTGATTTCTATGTTTTTCCAAAATATATCACTCTGAAACATTCTACAGTGTTACTGTATTGCTTACTTCAAATAATTTTACATAGAAAGCAATAAGTACTGTTCCACTTAGAGAAAAAAAAAAAGAAAAAGACCATGACCATTAAGAACTATAGCCTAGATGGTCCCCTTATTTCTTAGAGATGTGACATAATTAAAGTTTGGCTCAAGAGATTCTTTCGTGACCTAAGCTAATACCTTACAAACAAGGTAATTTTCAGTTCTCTGGTTTGAACTAAAAATAGCAGCTAAAGAACCTGGAGAATGAGACACTGGTTGGAAACACTCCTGCTGCGGCCGTCCAGAATCTCCTGAGCCTGCAGTCTTGCGCGAGGCACTGTACAGCACTCCTTCCCGACGCAAATTCCTTTGGTTCTCACAACTTTATAGGCTAGAGATTACTGTTCTCCTCATCTTATAAATGAAGAAGATGAGGGTTACATGGGTTATCCAAGGTCACACAATGGTGAAACTGGTATCTCAGAGCACACAGCCTGATTCAAGAATCCATGAACTTAACCACCTCGATGTACCGTCCTCAGAGCCTCTTAAATATGGCTCACAAACAACATTTGGTAGAAGGGAAAAGCTATCAGTTTGAGACTAAGCTCTTGGCTAAATATTTAGTGTGTGGATATTCTGAAATCAGCTGAAGTGTTATATACACTAGAGATCACAATCAGACGCAGGGTTGTGCCAACAATATTCTTGACCTTGGTTCAAGGTCACTAGCCTATATCTGAAGTGTGTGTCAGCTTAGTACAAGGACTCAGAAAGCACCTCCAGATCTCTTTGAAGCCCTGGACAAATCTCTCCCAGGTCAAGTTACCTCTTTCATGCGTTCCAGATGTCAGCATTCTTGAGCAAGGAAAAGATGACTTTTGAACGAAAAATTTAAAGAGCTATTGCTGATAGACTGGGTACTCAAATACAAAAATAATTTTAATATGGTCTCTTTGGATAACAAACTAAAAATGTCCTCAAGGGCTAGGCTACAAACTAAATGTGTAAAGTAGCCCCATGTAAAGCATCAAGGACTGGCAGACCTATGTGTCAAAATGAAGATGTATATTCTACCTTAGGTGCCATTAAATTCAGTTTTTTAACTGTTACTATGCTGGCCGATAAAGCATATTTGTAAGAAGGTCAGCTAGGGCTCCCTTCTTTATAGTACCTGTTTCTAAGGTCCACCATGATTTCTGAATTCATAAAGACGAATTCCCTAAAAAGGCATCTCATCGGTCCTCTGTATGGATTGATCTACAGACAGATTTAGTATTGTCTACTTGAATAAAAATATTTGCCAATTTTAGTTACTTAGATCACTCTAAAGAATCAAGAGAGGCAAATTATTTCCGTTTCTACCATCTGAGGCTTCTGCGTTCCTTAAAAACAGTTGCAAAGCCATTGGTTTTGTTTACAAAAAGCCTGGAGGTAAGCAATTTCCTTCAAAACTCATAAAGTACAGTCAGAGAACAAAGGCCTTGTCGTGGTTCCCTCTGGTGGCAAGAATCAGGAACTTTATTGTAGAGAGAATAAACGAAACTTCTCCTAAAGAAATATAATCGCTATTAAAAGGGAAAAAAAATTTTCATACTTGCTTCACCTACATTACTTTGTTTAAACATCTGTTTGATAGACATACCTCATGAGCATGTTTAGAAAATGAGTCTGCACTGGACAACATGGCCGCAGTCCTTTCTTCCAGATCACCAAGCTTCTGCCCTCTTTCATCTAGTGCCAGCCTGGCTCGTGCTAATTCACCGACGACTCCAGAGGCCGCTCCTTTCACGCCTTCGATGCCACCAGGGCCAGGGATATGCTGTGCAAGACTCCTTGAAGCCTTTCCTGAGGACGATTCTCCAACTGAATGATTTGATAAATGAAAGAGGAACTCAAGAAATGAAAATTTTATTAACATAAAAATCCTTCTACATGATAAAAAAACCATTTTTAGGTTGACATTGACAATATAATGGAAATATGTGTATTTTCACTTTATGTTTCTCTTTATAATGATTGTAATAATTTTTTAGTTTTTTAAACATGCAAAAACAGAATGTGCATTAATAGTCTATTCTATACTAGTTTATGTCAGAAAACTTATATAAAAAAGGGACTAATAATTCTTTGTTGCAATGAATAATGGGTATACTGACACTAGTTTACATAACAGTAAAAATTACTGTAAGGTGTGCAAAAAAATTAAAGATAAATTAAACATACAGATTTGATTTAGTTTCTTCCAGGCTTTCTCATACTTTAAATACTGTGCTTAGGTTTAAAAGTAAAGGAAAATGCAGCATTTATTTATTATTCTATTTTTATCTCCAAAAGTTGTAGATACGCTGCATCTCTTTCTTTCTCTCCATTTATTCTGTCACTTACAAATAGACCAATTGCTAACTTCAAAAGATCTCAGGAATTCACAGCTTCCTTTTCCTACATAATCCAGACTGTGATTCCCTAATATCTAAGCTACTGTAAAGTCTTACATTCTGTTAAACACTGAGATCAGATTTCCCCTCTTCCCCCAGCACACATCTCTTTCACTGGAAGTGTAATTCACATACCATAAACTACAACCCCATGCTTATTAGGAGTCACTTTCCATCCCCACTTCTTCTCAGTCTTTTTTTTTTATATAATATTTTTTAATGTTTTTTATTTATTTTTGATAAACAGAGAGACAGTGCGAGCAGGGGAGAGTCAGAGAGAGAGGGAGATACAGTATCTGAAGCAGGCTCCAGGCTCTGAGCTCGCTGTCAGCACAGAGCCCGACCTGGGGCTTGAACCCACGAACCATGAGATCATGACCTGAGCTGAAGCCGGACGCTTAATTCACTGAGCCACCCAGGCGCCCCTCTTCTCAGTCCTTGGCAATCAACAATCTACTCGGTATCTATAAATTTTACTATTCTGAACATTCATATAAATGGATTCATACAATATGTAGCCTTTGTATTTTAAGTGAACTTCTTTCACTTAAAATAATGTCAAGTTCAACATGTTGTAGCACATACTGGTACTTCATTCTTCTTAATGACTGAATAATATTCCATC
>PISW01007487.1:8296-89006 GCA_004023785.1 Mungos mungo | reverse complement strand
CCACGTGGGGTTCGAACTCAAGAACGTGAGACCGTGATGGGAGCCAAAGTCAGGCCTGAGCCACCCAGGCACTGAAAAGGGTAAAACTTCTAAAATGATCGAAAGATTTGAACACTTAGCAGAAGTGGGTATATGAAGAGCCAGTGATGAAAGAGCTCCTTCTCCATCTGCAAAACACCGACAGGAGACACGCTATTCATCTGCTCGGATTGCTAAAATTAAAAAGACTACCAACATCAAAATGTGATGACGAGACAGCAGCTAAAACCCTCTCTTGCTGACGAAAATGTAAAATGGCACAGCCACTTACGGAAAAGTCTGGCAGTTCTTATACAGTTAAACATGCACTCACTGTGAGACCCAGTAATTCCACCCCTATGCATTCAGCCAGGAAAAACAAGAACATATGTCCGCAGAAAGACTTGTACAAAAATGTTCACAGCAGCTTTATTCATAAAGCTAAAAAAAAAAAATGGGGGTGGCACGCGCAAAGAGATGCCCATCAACAGAACTGAAAAGTAAGGTGCGGCGTATTCGTACACAGTGGATTTAAGATTCAACAATAAAAAGGAATACACTGTTGAGAACATGGGTGAAATTCAAAAACACTTTGCTGAGAAAGGAACCTCACACACACAAAAGTCCGTATTGTACCCTTCCATTGGCATGATGCTCTCCGGCAGGAGAACCACATACAGGAAGGGAAAAGTCAGAGCGGAGGTTGTCTTTGGAAGGTGGAAGGTGGAGACTGGCTGGGAGGACAACATGAGAGAATATTCTGGAATGGTCATAACGCGCCTGTCCTGACAGAAGTTTGGGTTACATGGATGACTTTGTGAAAATCCAGTGAATATAGACTTTGCGATTTGTGCATCTCATCATATGTCAACATTACCTCAAAGGAAATGAAACAGAGCAAATACTGAACTCTAGTGAGTGCTCTGAATGCTGGAGCACTTAGGAGGAAGAGAACTTATGCCATTTACCTTGAAATCGATGTAAAAAGGTCAGTAGCTGGATGGCTAGAGAGAGAGCTAGATGGATAGATATGGTGGAGGAAGGAGAATAAGATGTTAATTACAGAATCTTGGTGGTGGCTGGAAGCATGCTCACTATAACATTTTTTTCAACTTGTGTGTTTGAAATTTGCACCATAAAATGATGTATTGCACTCCCAGATATATTCCCAAGAGAAATAAAAACATATGCCACATAAAAACTTACACCTAAGTGTTTGTTCTGAGCCTTATGCATAATCGCCCAAAAGTGGAAACAACCTGAAGGTCCATCAGGTGACGGACGGACAAACCAGGGGTGACATGCCTGTCAACGGAGTGTTGTTTGGCCAGAGGAAGAGATGAGGCACTGACACACGCCACCATATCCGTGAACCTTGAAGACGTGATGCCAAGTGAAAGAAGCCAGTAGACCACATGGATGCGTGCGTTTATGGGAAAGCTTAAGAATCTATGGAGACTGAGAGATCAGACGTTGCCTCAGGTTGGAGGAATTAGAGGGAAATGGGGACTGAATGTTAAGAGGTGGAGGGGTCTTTTGGGGGGTGATGGAATGTTCTAAAGTTGATGGAGGAGACAATTGTAAAACTCCGTAAATGTATTACAGTCATCGCATTGTGCATTTTAAATGAGTACATTGTACGGTGTGTGATTTGTAACTCAATAAAGCTGTTATAAAGAGGGGCGCCTGGGGGGCTCAGTCAGTTGAGTGTCTGACTTTGGCTCAGGTCATGATCTCACGGTTCGTGGGTTTGAGCCCCGCATGAGGCTCTGTGCTGACAGCTCAGAGCGTGGAGCCTGCTTCGGATTCTGTGTCTTTCTCTTTCTCTGCCCCTCCCCTGCTCATACTCTGTCTCTCAAAAATAAATAAGCGTTAAAAAAAATTTTTTTAAAGCTGTTATAAAGAATAGAATACTGGAAAAAATTATTAAAATCAATCCCATTATTACATGATTAATTGCCTGATTAACTACAGATCTCTTGCTTTGCATGAAGAGAAAACATCCTTGTCATATGCTCTAATATGTATTTTTAATTTTTAATGTTCATATGTTCTAATATTTATTTAAAACTTTTAAAAAATGTTTTATTTATTTTTGAGAAAGAGAGAGACAGCGTGAGCAGGGGAGGGTCAGAGAGAGAGGAGACACAGAATCTGAAGACAGGCTCCAGGCTCTGAGCTGTCAAAACAGAGCCTGACGCGGGGCTTGAACCCACAAACCAAGAGATTATGACCTGAGCCGAAGCCAGATGCCCAACTGACTGAGCCACCCAGGCACCTCTATTTTTAAATTTTTAAATGTTTTTTTATTCTTATTTTTTTAGAGAGTGCAAGCAAGTAGGGGAGGGAGTGAGGAAGAGAGAGAATCCCAAGCAGGCTCTATGCCGTCAGTGCAGAGCCTGACGTGGGGCTTGAACCCACGAACTGTGAGATCATGACCTGAGCCAAAGCTGAACACTTAACCAACTAAGCCACCCAGGCACCTCTCTAATGTGTATTTTTTAAATATAAATTTCTTAGAAAGGAATTTCTGAATTCATGGAACATATGAACTTGGTATTAATCTTTGATTTGTCAAGTTAATTCTAACTGGAGGACTCTAATATTCTAAAGCCGATGGTTTGGGGGTCTGTTTTTTGTTTTTGACAATTCCTAGTGACAGATGTCCCAGGCAAGGGAGTAAGAAGTGCCTGGACACTGGCTGCCAGTCACCCCAGGTACCTGTAAGTCCCAGAGGGACAGAGAGACCCAGGGGATGAGTATGTGTGAAACGAGGAAGTTGTTATTTACATAGGCCACTGGTTCTCAAACTTGGGTGCATCTTGGAATCACCTGGGGTCTTCTGAAAAAAATCACTGACACTTCTTACCTCTCCCAGAGATCCTGATGTAATTGGTCTGGAGTGCGGTGTGTGAGCTGAAGTTTTTTAAGCTCCTCAGGGGACTCTAATGTGTAGACGGGTCGCAATCCACTAACCTAGGACTGATTGTGAGCTCTGGGAGAACCAGGTTGGAGCAGGGGCTTAGCTCCGAATCTAAATCCAAATGGTGGAATCTCGCCTTCCCTCGGGGGCCCCAAGATACAAGAACCCTCAGCAAGGGTGACTGAATGTGATGTCATCATCCTCTTTTAATTTTTCAGAAGAGAACACATAACATGATTCCAAGTCTTAAATACTGAGAACAAACGGAGGGCTGACGGGGGAGGGGGAGAGGGGAAGGAGGGTGATGGGCATGGAGGAGGGCACTTGTGGGGATGAGCACTGGGTGTTACATGGAAACCAACTTGACAATAAACTATAAATTTAAAAAATACATGATTCCAAGTCAAACTCTATTTTAAAACAGTATTTCACGGGGTACCTGGGTGGATGAGTGAGTTGAATGGCCGACTTGATCGGAGCTCAGGTCATGATCCCAGGGTTGTGGGATTGAGCCCTGCATCAGGCTCTGTGCTGGGCATGGAAACTGCTTGAGATTCTCCCTCTCTCTCTCTCTCTCTCCCTCTCTCTCTCTCTCTCTCTCTCTCTCTCTCTCTCTCTCTCTCTCTGTCTCTGTCTCTCCCTCTCTCTCCCCAACTTGTGGTCTCTCACTCTCTCTCTAAAAAAGCATAAATAAGTAAATAACTAAAGGCATTTCATGACAAGCTTCCTTTTACCCTCAACCCCCACTGCTCGATTCTCATCCCTGCTCCCGGCCCCAAGGAGGCACCACAGCCAATGGTTTCTTCTTTATCTTTCTAGGGAATTCAAACCAATCCAGATATATGTCCTTTTTTCCTCCTTTAAAAAAAATAGAAAATATAGAACTTGGGGGCACTGGGTGGCTCATTTGGTTGAGTGTCCAGCTTCGGCTCAGGCCATGATCTCAGGGGGTTTGTGAGTCTGAGCCCGGCGTTGGGCTCTGTGCTGTCAGCGCAGAGCCTGCTTGGGATCTGCTGGCCCCTTCTCTCTCTGCGCCTGCCCTGCTCGCTCTCTCACTCTCTGTCTCTAAAATAAATAAACATTGAACAAAAAGAAAATTTAGAACTTTATGCTATTTTTTCTGGGAAAAATCTTTCAAATAAGTTTATCTCAATACTTAAAAGAGCTTCTGCATATTTTTACATCTGGTATCTGATTATGTGGATACACTGGAAATTATTTTTAGAGAGAGAGAGAGTGGGCACAAGTGAGCAAGGGGCAGAGAGAGAGAGAGAGAGAGAACTGGGGCTCACCCAATGTGAGGCTCATGGTTTTTATTTTCACCCAAAGCAGGGCTCGTGCTCGCCAGATGCAGACTTGAACTCACAAACTGTGAGACGTGACCTGAGCTCAAGTCAGATGCTTCACTGACGGAGCCCCTCAGGTGCCCCAGAAATTATTTTTACATTTATTTATTGACAGGCATTTAAGTCATTTCCTATCTTGTATTGCAGGCCGTGCTCCCACGAGTAACCCTGCCTGTGCTGTGTTGCACACGCGGAAATACAACCATAGGATAAATTCCGAGGAGCAGAATGGCCCGGTCAGAAGGCTGTGCCTGTACAGTGCTGGTGGACATTGTCAGGGTGCCTTCCAGGCGGTTGCTGCAATTTACCGTCGGACCAGCAACGGTGTGGGAGTTCCTCCTTCCCCACCGCCTCGCCAGTGCCGTACCCCACTCTATTCGACTATTTTGCCCGCCTGATAGGAAGAAAAATGACATGTCAGTGTGTTTTGGTTTGCTTGTCTTTCTTCTCGTGGCCTAGAATGCCTTTTCCTGTGTTTAAAATCCGTCTGTAACGCCTCCCCGGACTCTTCACTCCTATCTGTTGTGGCCCCACCAGCAGCACAGAAGCAAAGGAACCTCTCAGAGCGTGAGGTTTCGCTCACTGTCTACACAATCCATTTAGTCAGCAATTCTCCTGGGAGGAACAGGGAGGTGGATGGACAGATGGACACACAGAGACATAGAAGCCCTCTGTCCTCAGCAAGAGGAACTCACGCTGTTTCCATGCCCGAGTGGTGATTATACACCATCATTCATTCATGCCCATAATGTCCATTCCATGCCTACTACATGCAGAGCATGTCCAAAGGATGCAAGATGAAAGAACAGCGAAATTAGGACACACAGCTCACAATGATCTTCTCACAGTAGACCTCTTTCTACCAATCTTCCTGCATTTCTTTTAGGGGTATTGATGCCCCATTATACCATCATTAGCCATAATTAAACTACCATTTTGTACTTTCCACATTTTCTTGGCATTAAGCTACTCCAAACAGAGCTAATTATCAAAAAATTGAAACGATGCTTCTATTATATGTAACCTTTCCACTCTCAGCATTTTGTCTGCAAACCTAAAAGTATAAAATTTCTGATTTACGCTTTATTGTTTCCCCAAAGCCTTTTCTGACTTGGGAACAGTATGTGTTTCTACCCTCTTACTTAGTTTGGTTTCCTTTAGTGTAAATTGAAAGACCCACTAACGACTTTGCAATGGCATCTACTCAATCCGCTTACTTCTTGCAGAACAGAGGATATCAATTTCTTCTTTTAAAGGAACGATCCTGCGTTTCCTCAAAAATTCTGTGATTCCAGTGTTTGTGATTGAGTCACTGAAATAACTTTCCACTAGCTAGTGCTTCAAAATGATCTCACTGACCATCCTAACATAATTTGATGCTGATCACGCCTACATTTTCCTCCACTTCTCACAAATCAGTCATCAAAACAGATCCACGCTGTAATTAACTTGTGACTTTGATTTCTTCCGTGGTAGAATTAACAGAGTTTGATTTTTTCCATGGTAGAAACAACTCTGTATTTGCTTCTAAATTCAGGCATGCAAAAAATATCATCTGAATTGATTTCTATTCTGAGCTTCATCCCACCAGCCAGGAAGAACCTCAACCCTAGTCCGGGTGAGGGGTGTGTGTGTGTGTGTGTGTGTGTGTGTGCATGTGTGTGTGCGCACGCGCGTGCTTACCGTTCTCCCTCCTCCATACCTCTTAGGCGATAGTAGAGTTCCAGGAGCTTCGATGTTAGGGGACCCGCTGGAGACCACATTCTGGTCGGGGGCTACCTTTCTGCTACTTCTATGCCCTGCTGAGGGGCAGGGGAACTGCTGGCAAAGCTACGGACCACAGGGGAGACAGGGCTCCCACTGCCTCTGGGACCGCAGTCTCCTCTTTCCTTTTTAGCTTGGAGGAAATCCGTTCCCTTTTCTCATTTCCTTCAGAGGCACTACCTCTCCTTCTCCTGCTGCCACAGAACATTGACCATAATTGAGAGGTCAGTATTTGAAAGTCTGAATATCTCGAACAAATTTCCACCGAAATTTGGGACCGAAGCTGGGGAGGGAAGGGGCGACAAACAGGTGGTGGCTGGGCCAGCCGTGGAAGAGGTGCCCCCAGCAGGTTTTACTCCACACATGGTTCTCTCAATACCCTTTGCTCAAAGATACGTGACATTAATTATACTTGAGTTATCTCCGCTCCTGCTCGCAAGTGTCTTTCAGAAAGTCTCAGGTTTACCAGACCCCTCCTTTCTGTCCCATTGAAACTTTTCAGGTGTTTTCTAATATAAAAATATATGTTATTTCCTACTTAGTATTTTTTTAAGTGCCTCTAGCTTGATGGGACATCAATTCATTTGTCCTTAGAGCCATCTCTCCTAAAACTAAAAGATAAACTGTCTCAAATTTTTGTGTGTCTTGTGGGGGTATAGTGAGTATAAGATATAATTAAACTCCTTTTATTATTTGTGTTTCTCTTGTATTACTTAACCCCTGAAAAAAATTCAATCCAAACTGCATCGGTGGATGAACATTAGAATGATAGAGTTCATCTATCGTTACTTAGATGACTTAGCTTGGCCCTTTTATGTGAATTCTATTTTACAGCGTTTTCGTGATGCACAAACTGAGTCTTCTCTATTGTCCTAAATCACAGGAATTACAAAGGGTTGGTTTGGGAATGACACACTTGATTGTCGATTTACCAAAAGGTTCTATCATGTAACCCAGAAGAGTGTTTTGGGGGGAGGACAGATGCACTCTTAGTAAAATAAAGCCAGAGTATTTTCAGCAGATCTGGCATTAAAATTATGTTAATTCAAGAAATCTGGATCTCTCTAGTGGACCTCCAGGTAGGCTGGGGGTGGGGGGATGAAGAAGAGAATTTTCAAGGAAACTGATTCCTGCAGGGGGAAGAAGGGTCGGTGTTAGTTGACTAGGAGATGACTGGCTAAGACCTGCACCCCCATTTCCCAGCTTCCCCTCAAAGCCTCATTCTCAGGAGCAAGCTCACGCTTCTCCCTTACTGGGGAGGCCAGAATACACCAGACACAAACTCACTCCTTGGACTGTGGGGTCTCTGTAACTGGGCCAAAGGGAAACGCCATGGATTGATGTCTGACACTTCAAAGGGTGCAAGAGACAAGGAAGGTTAGAGGGACTGGAATGTCATCATTTTAACGGAGAGGTTTGCAGGACCTGAGCGGAGGGGCAGGTGTATGTGAAGAGGGGGTCAAAGTGGAGATTTTAGGGCATAAAAGTGGCCCATGAAGGGGCTCAGGGGACTTGGGTGCATCAGGAGCCCTGATATATCCAGTGAAGGGTTAATATCCAAAGAAATATTAGGAATTCACACAACTGAATAACAAAAAAACCAAATAACCCAATAAAGAATTGGTCAGAGGACTTGAATAGAGATTTCTCCAAAGAAGAGACATACAAATGGCCAACAGGCATATGGATAGGTACTCAACATCACTAATCAGGGAAATGTACATCAAAATCACAGTGAGATGTCACCTCCCACCTGTTAGAATAGCTGTTATTAAAAAAAAAAAAACAACAAAAAACCAAAAACAGAAACAAACAGGTTCCAGGCTCCGAGCTGTCAGCACAGAACCCAATATGGGGCTTGAACCCATAAGCCATTAGATCATGACCTAAGCCAAAGTTGGACACCCAACTGATCGAGCCACCCAGGCACCCCACAGATGGCCATTTCCTTCCTGTATTTTCACATCATTTTACCTCTGCATGTGTCTGTGTCCAAATCTCTTCTTATAAGGACACCAGTGTTACTTGATTAGGGTCCACCTTAATGACCTCATTAAAATGTAATTACCTCTTTAAAAGCTCTATCTCTTGGGCCACATGAGTGGCTTAGTCGGTTGGGCGTCTGACTCTTGGTTTTGGCTCAAGTCATGATCAACCCCCAAGTCATGCTCTGTACTGGTGACTGTTTGGGATTCTCTCTCTCCTCCTCTCTCTGGGCTTCCTCTGTTCATGTGTGCGTTCTCTCTCTCCTAGAAAATAAGTAAACTTAAAAAACATATTTAATGGCACAAAAACAGACACTCAGATCAATGGAGCAGAATAAAGAACCCAGAAATGGACCCACAAATGTATGGCCAACTAATCTTTGACAAAGCAGGAAAGAATATCCAATGGAATAAAGACAGTCTCTTCAGTGACTGGTGTTGGAAAAACTGGACAGCAACATGCAGAAGAATAAACCTGGACCACATTCTTACACCACACACAAAAATAAACTCAAAATGTATGGAAGACCTAAATGTAAGACAGGAAGCCATCAAAATCCTCAAGGGGAAAGCAGGCAAAAACCTCTTTGACCTCGGCCACAATAACTTCTTACTCAACACGTCTCCAAAGGCTAGAGAAACAAAAGCAAAAATGAACTACTGGGACTCATCAAAACAAAAAGCTCTACACAGCAAAGGAAATAATCAGCAAAACTAAAAGGCAACCACTGGAATGGGAGAAGATATTTGCAAATGACACAGCAGATAAAGGGTTAGTATCCAAAATCTATAAAGAACTTATCAAACTCAACACCCACAAAACAAATAGTCCAGTGAAGAAATGGGCTAAAGACATGAATAGACCCTTCTCCAACAAAGACATCCAGATGGCCAACTGACACGAAAAAATGCTCAACACACTCATCATCAGGAAGATACAAATTAAAACCACAATGAGATACCCCCTCACACCTGTCAGAATGGCTAAAATTAACAACTCAGACAACAACAGATGTTGGCAAGGATGCAGAGAAAGATGATCTCTTTCACACTTCTGGTGGGAGTGCAAACTGGTGCAGCCACTCTGGAAAACAGTATGGAGGGTCCTCAAAAAATTAAAAGTAAAACTACCCTATGACCCAGCAATTGCCCTACTAGGTATTTACCCAAGGGATACAGGCGTGCTGTTTCAAAGGGGCACATGCACCCCAATGTATATAGCAGCGCTATCCACAATAGCCAAACTATGGAAGAGCCCAAATGTCCATCGATGGATGATGGATAAGGAAGATGTAGAATATATGTACAATGGAGTATTACTCGGCAATCAAAAAGAATGAAATCTTACCATTTGCAACTACATGGATTGAACTAGAGGGTATCGTGCTAAGTGAAATTAGTCAGTCAGAGAAAGACAAATATCATGTGACTTCACTCATATGAGGACTTTAAGACACAGAACAGATGAACATACGGGAAGGGAAGGAAAAATAATATAAAAACAGGGAGGGGGACAAAACATAAGAGACTCTTAAATATGGAGAACAAACAGAGGATTACTGGGGGGGTTGTGGAAGGGGGGTGGGCTAAATGGGTGAGGGGCAGTAAGGAATCTACTCCTGAAATTAGTGTTGCACCATATGCTAACTAACTTGGATGTAAATTTAAAAAAATATATAAAACCTCCATCTCTAAATAGTTGCATTCTAAGGTGCTGGGGTTTATGACTTCAACACATGAATTTTAGGGAGACACAACCCAACTTCTAACACTGCTTCAAGAAGTAAATGACTTTTCCTTTAGTCTTTGTGTTCATATAAGTTCTCACCCTATCTGTGACAGAGACCTAGGCCCTCTAGACCCTCAGTGTCCAGTTCTGCCTGATAAAGAGACTCTGTCTTCCAGGGACACCGCAGGGTCCACTTGAGTGACTCCTGACTTGGCTGGTAGCTTCTTGGGCATGCCGTTTAAAGGCTAGCGGACACCCAGTGCACTGAGATGACTTGACATGTATCAGAAGAGGGTATGACCTGCAGAGGTCACCTCCTGGCTTTTCCTTAATGCCACAGGGCTTTTGTGGCCGTCATCATATTCCCCTGCTCTGCCTTTCCCGGGGAGGGCCATGCTGGGTGGATGGACAAAGACACTGCGGAAGCACCAGCCGGGCGATGAGGACACTGAAGACAGGTGGGTGAGTTTTAGTAGTGAACGGGTCATGTCGCTTGGCCCTTTGATCTCATCACCTCTTTGTTGGTAAAGGAAGACATTAACCTTTGCCCTAAACTGATTTTTTTTGCTAAAGCAGAATATTTAGGGTCCAGATTGTAGGGCACAGAGGGACCAAGGCACTAAAACATTGAAGAGGGGCTATTAAATGGAGGACGATGCTTCGTGTTGAAAACTACACTCGGGACACACACACGCACACACACACACACACACACACACACACACACACACACACACACCCCTATACATTTATAAGAAATCTGACAAAACAGCCAAGGAGAATGACACGGGAACAAAACGGAAATCACAAGCTACATGGTAGAAAAACAAAAGAAAATGAAATCCAAAATCTGCCCTCAACCTAATCACCCTTGCTGAAAAAAAACCAGTAGAAAGCTCCATGCCTTGACGAAAGTGATAGGGTACCAGAGATCTCTGAGGTAGATTCTCTCTAACGTACGTCACTTTGAAATTTTGATATTTAAATGACAGAAGAGTGGAAATATTTGAAAGAGATTCATGTCTACTAAAACCAGTAGTTCTGGAAGATCGGAATGTGAATATTATTTTGTCTTTTTAAAAATATTTTTTGGGGGCACCTGGGTGGCTCAGTTCGGTTAAACGTCTGACTTCAGCTCAGGTCATGATCTCCCAGCACGTGAGTTCGAGCCCCTCATCAGGCTCTGTGTTGACAGCTCAGAGCCTGGAGCCTGCTTCCAATTCTGTGTCTCCCTCTCTCTCTGCCCCTCTCCCACTCATGCTCTGTCTCTCTCATTCCTTCAAAAATAAATAAACATTAAAAAATTTTGTATTATATTGAATTACCTTAAAATAATATATAAACTCAAATGGGAATATATGAGAAATACTTTAAGGTATTTATAAAAACGATACTGGGGCGCCTGGGTGGCTCAGTCGGTTAAGCCTCCAACTTCGGCTCAGGTCAGATCTTGCGTTCGTGGGTTCGAGCCCCACGTCGGGCTCTGTGCTGACAGCTAGCTCAGAGCCTGGAGCCTGTTTCAGATTCTGTGTCTCCCTCTCTCTGACCCTCCCCCTCTCATGCTCTGTCTCTTCTGTATCAAAAATAAATAAAACATTAAAAAAAAAACCACGATACTACATGAAAGTAAGTATTGTTACCAAGCTATGGATCAAGACCGCCAGAACTTGTAGAGTTTTAGTAGACCACAGAATTTATGCTGTCCAACTTTGCATCATTTGCCAGAATTTCTTGTATATTTATGCAGTATCTTGGCTCAATTACATACTAGCAATGTAACCTTGAACATCTAACTTCATTTTTCATAGCCTTTGTTTCTGCATTTGTGGAGATGAAAATTGCTTTCTCACATGGCTTTGGAGAGAATTAAATAAAACCATACAACTAAAGCATCCTTCTCTTGAAAAAAAAGAAAACAGATGGGGTGCCTGGGCATCTCAGTTGGTTTAGCGTTCAACTTCAGCTCAGGTCATGATCTTATGGTTTATGAGTTCAAGCCCCATGTCAGGCTCTCTGATGTCAGCACAGAGCCTACTTCAGATCCTCTGTCCCTCTCTCTCTGTCCCTCCATTGCTTGTGCTCTCTCAAAAATAAAGAAAACATTAAGAAAGGAAGGAAGGAAAGGAGGAAGGAAGGAAGGAAGGAAGGAAGGAAGGAAGGAAGAAAGGAAGGAAGGAAGGAAGGGAGGGTGAGCAGAGGTGGAGTAGGGTGAAAGAGGAAATTCCGCTGGGGAGCGGTGCCTGACCTGGTTGGTCAGATGTGCCTCCTTGTGGTTTTCACCCTTCAGGGACTGGTCTGGTAGGGACACCTGGGTAGCACGTGGCCTTCCACATCTCCTCCACTAAACCCATGTGTCTGGTGGACATCTGTCAGATTCGTGGACCAACAGACCCTCCCTCCTCCACAGATGCATTCCTGACCCAATCCTGACCCACCAGGAAGCACTTGGTGGGCCTGAGATGGGCACTCTCTCCCAAGAGGACCCTGAGTCCCTTCCCTGAGGATTTGGAGGAGGAGGGAAGAGGAACCATGCAGTCTATCTCGATTGCTGCATCATGTAAACTGGAAACCCATTGTTGACAACTGTTTTCCACCATTTGAACCAGCAAACAGAAACATTCAGTCGGCCGTGTGGAAGAAGACAGACTCAGATATCCCCAGGGAGGCAAAGGCAAGAGGAAAGAAACCTATATTCCTTTCCCAGAGCAGCCATAACCAAGCATCTTCCACCAGGATGGCTGAAGACTCAAAAATGTTCCGTGTCACAGTTCCGGAAGCTAGCAGCTGGAAAGCAAGTGTCATCCGGCCAGACTCCCACTGCAGGATCCAGGGAGAGTCTGTTCCATGCCTTTCTCTTCACTTCCAGTGTTTATTGGCAATCCTTGCTTTTGCTAGGTTTCTAAAGACATCACTCCAATCTGTCTACCTCCCATTGTCACGTGGCATTCTCCCCTCTGTGTCTGTTCATCTATCCTTCTCCTTTTCTTCTAATGACGCCAGCCATATTAGATTGCCCCCCCCCCCCTGCACTCCAGTATGTCCTCGGGTTAGCTTGATTACATCTGCAGAGACCCTTTTTCCAGTACGGTCCTGTTCACAGACCCCAGGAGTCAGGTGTTCAACAAGTCTTTTGGGGATCACAATTCAAAACAGGAGTTCTTGGATTCTCTACAGCCCCTGCTTCCGTCTCTAAGGCTAGCGGTATCCTGGCCTTTGCGTTCCTTGCAGTTCCCGAGTGACAAAGTCCATTGTCACAGGAGCTAGCCAGAGCTGAGCTGTGCTATTTACCGCCAGCGAGTTCTCATTAACGTGCCAGGCATGTTCCAACTCCGTGGCCATTTCCCCTTTTCTCACCTGAGACGTGCTGCAGCTTTTGCTTTTCCACAAAATGCCAAAAGGGTAGAGGAAGGTCAAACAGGAGAACAACGTAACTAACAAAATGCACGTTTCTGACCCAATCACCTCTCTGAGAGTAAAGTCACCCGTCCAAGATAGCATTTTCCAAACCATAGAGTGCAAAGTGGCGTCTCGGGAAACAATTTGCAACAAAGAAACAAAGAGTGTTGCACTTTCAATTTTAATTAAATTCTCATTTATTTTTGAGAGAGAGAGAAAATGAGCGGGGAAAGGGCAGAGAGAGAGGGAGACACAGAATCTGAAGCAGGCTCCAGGCTCTGAGCTGTCAGCACAGAGCCCAACGCAGGGCTCCAACCCACAAACTGTGAGAGCTGAAGTCAGATGCTCAACTGACTGAGCCTCCCAGGTGACCCCATAAACATTATGTTTGTACAGCATTATGGAGGAGGGCGCTGAGAGCAGAAGAGATTACGGACTTGCCCAAGGGCCACAGCCAGAACAGCAAACCAAGGATGGGAAACTCATCTTCTCCATCCCGTTTCACCATACCTTGTAATTGAATTCTGACAGTCACATTCAATGTTAGGACAAAATATTGCTGAAAGTTTCACAATCGAAGTTGATGAAGTTGTCGGACTTTCCCACTTGTCTACAGAGAGCCTTCTGTACCGGGCACTAGACTAAATGTTCCACAGACAGACCACCAGCACCTAGCCAAATATCTCAATTAAAACTGTTACTATCTTTAGAAAAGCAGAAAAGCAGAAAGCAGGGGCACGTGGGTGGCTCAGTCCGTTACGCATCTGACCTCGGCTCAGGTCATGATCACACAGTTCATGGAGTTCAAGCCCCGTGTTGGGCTCTGCGCTGACTGCTCAGAGCCTGGAGCCTGCTTCACATTCTGTGTCTCCTTCCCTCTCTGCCCCTCCCCTGCTTGTGTTCTCTCTCTCTCAAAAATAAATAAACATTAAAAAAGAGAGAGAGAGAGGGGAAAAAAAGCAGGAAGCAAACTACAATTCAGTCAAGGTCCCACACTGCAACCTCTTTGCAAGAAATCAGTGGGATTATTACTCCCTAATTCTGCATTTCTACGTGCTTTTCACAAAACCATATTTCTACTGTACATGCAAATTGCATTTTTGTCCCCCATTTGTTCTAACCTCTGCTTCTGAAAGAAACATTTTGAAAAAAACATTTTTGAAAAAAACACATGTTATGCAAAAAACGGCATGAACAAAAAATGAAAGGGGGCTGTTTTAGATTAACAAACAAGAGACAGAACAAAAGAACATGTGTGGAATTTGTTTGGATTCTGATTCCAGCTAAACAAATGTAGAAGGGCTTTTTAATACAACCAGGGAGTTTTTTTTATGGTCTGGATATTACGATTCCAAGAATTATTGTTATTTTTGTTAGGTGTGATAAATGGCCTCGGGTTATGTAGGAAAATGTCCGTAATTTTTAGAGAAGCATTATGAAGTCGGTAGGAGTGAACTACCGCACTGAAGGAGGGAAAGACAGACTATATGTGATAAAACCTTGGTGATCACTTATTCTATGTTTTGTTTTCTGGAAATTGATTCCTCTATCCTTTATACTTTTGTTTTAAAATTTTCATGGTAAATTTAGAAAATACACATAAATAAAACACCTAAAGAGTTGTCACATCATACCCTGTCTTTATCATGTGATAATCGCATAAACTCAAACATACATTTTGCAGAAGATAGTTTCTTAAGTGAGCTCCTGGTGCTCTGGGGCATGGCAGCAGATTTTTTTATTAATAAAGTTTAAAGCAAATCCCAGACTGCATGTTATTTCACCCAGGCATCCATTTGGGTGGTTTGCTCCAAATAGGAAAGAAATTTTTTTAAAAAATTGCTGCTTTATGGAGGTTTCATTTTGGTGCCAGCAGCTGGGGGTGGCCAGTGAGTCAAGTAACTAAGAAATATAAACGTCTCGGGGGTGGTAAGTGCTAATGAGAAACATAAGTGGGGGGAGGGCACAGAGAATGATAAGGTGGGCGCAGTTTTACAGTTTGGAGGTGAAGGCTACTCTCCTGATGCATGGTGTCAGAGCAGAGGCCTGGGCTATGTGGAAGCCAGTCCTGGGGAGAATGTTCCAGACAGAGGAACAGCATGTGCTCATGAGTCTAGCGACAGTAGTGGGTGGGGCATTAGGTGATGACGTCAGAAAGGTGCCCGGACTGGGGCACCTGGGGGGCTCAGGTGGTTAAGCGTCTGACTGTGGCTCAGGTCATGGTCTCATGGTGTGTGAGTTCGAACCCGGCATCGGGGTCTGCGCGGACAGTGCGGAGCCTGCTTCCGGTCCTCTGTCTCCCTCTCTCTCTCTGCCCTTCCCTGCTCTCCCCCCGCCTCAAAAATAAATAAACATTAAAAATAAAAACAAACAAACAAACAAAAGAAAGGTGCCTGGTCTAGACGAGGTAGGGTGTGTTGGGATCCCCAAGTCCACCCCAGGTTCAAGTGGTTCATAGAAGGGCCCACAGACTCAGCATATAATCACACTCATGGCTACGGTTTCTTACATCAAAAACAAAATTGGCAAAGACAAAAAGGCGCATGGGGCAAAGTCAGGAAAGCCAGGCACACGCTTCCAGAGTCCCCTGTCTGTGGGGTCACACAGGACGTGCCCCGTCCCCAAGCAAGTTGCTGTGATAACACGTGTGAAGTGTCACCGACCAGGAAAACTCATCACAGACTCAGTGCCCAGGGGTTTCCCGGCCACACCGGCTGCTCTGCCGGACACCTGGCATGCCTCTAAGTCCCAGCCTTCCAGAAGAAAAGCAGAGGCTCAGCGCAAACCGGACTGTTTGTGGAAATAGTTTAGGCCCAGTGAGCCACTCTTGCCAGTTAGGGGTGGGGACCTTCCAGAAAGTCTAAGTTCCCAGTCGCCAGCAAGGGCTAACCTTGTCATCAGACCCTCTCGGGTCCCGGCTGGACCTGCTGTGATAACCGTGGCTGCACGAGAGCCGCGCTGGCGGCGGTGAGGATTGCGGAGCGTGGGGAGGAGAGGACGGAAATGCAGCGCGCGGGACACCGGGCTCCTCGTGTCTTTCCCCCTTGGGTTTGTAGAAACAGTGAGAGAGCAGAGACGCCTGGGAATATCAATGCCAGGGGCATGCTTCGCTGGGCATGGCCTGGAACCCTGCAGCGCTCCTGGGTGGGGTCCCACCTCCCCATGGCCCAGGCGTGCTGGTGGGAGTCAGGGTTTGCTGGGATGGGGAGCTTCTGAGAGCATCCACTGGCCGGTAGAGACCCAGGGACGAACCGGAGGAGGTAGCCACCTGCTAGGGTCCAGTGCCAGGTGCCAGCGTGTCATCCCAGAAGGTCAGAGGGGGCCGGTCACATTTCAGTGGTTTACTAGCACAGGGACTGGAAAACACCAGGTAATCACAGCAAGAACCAGCACACGCCTAGGGGACAGGGTATAATTCTCGGGTCCCGGCGGGTCCTGCCACCATGGGGTCAGGTAAAGCCCCTAGAACACCCCCCCATTTGTATGTTGAAGTCCGGACACCCTGTGTGATGGCGTTTGGAGGTGGGGTCTGGAGCCGATCATCAGATTTGGAAGAGATCCTGAGGGTGGGGCCCTCACAATGGGATGAGTGTCCTTATAAGAAGAGAGAGAATTTTCTCTACCTCGATTGCCCCCTATGTGAGGACATAGCAAGAAAATGGCTGTCTGTAAGCCAGAAAGAGGGCTCTCATTGGCGTCTGACCATGCGAGGACCCTCATCTTGGACTTGTAGCCTACGGAACTGCCAGGAGATAAATGTGTCTTAACTCTCCCCGCCTCCATCTCTGCTATTCTGTTATGGCCCCCAAGCTAAGACTCCACTTCTACTGATGTCAGTGAGGCGGGAAGAAAAGGAAGAGGCCAACACTGAGTTCACATAGTTTAAAACTCTGAAAAGTATGGGCATTTATCCCAAAGAAATCAAGTAATTTAAAAAGGTAACTTTCTTATTTAAAAAAAAACCCCAATGGGAGCTTCAACGTTAGTGCTTTTACCCTTTTCTCTTTTTGAAGTAGGCTTCATGCTCAGCACAGGGCCCAATTCAGGACTTGAAGTCACCACCCTGAGATCAAGACCTGAACTGAGATCAATAGTTGGAGGCTTGACCACCTGAGCCGCCCTGGTGCCCCACTTTCAGTGCTTTTAAAATGTAGTCTTCAGGGCACCTGGGTGGCTCAGTAGGTTGAGTGTCTGACTCTTGACTTCGGTTAAGGTCATGATCTCATGGTTTGTGGGATCGAGACCCATGTTGGTCTCTGCGCTGACAGCATGGAGCCTGCTTGGGATTCTCTCTCTTCCTCTCTCTCTCCTCTGCCCTCACCATCACACACACACTCTCTCTCTTTCTCAAGACAAAGAAAATAAACTTAAAAAAATAAAATGTATTCTTCAATGTCAACACACAATTGTTTACAGCACTTTTCCTAGAAAACCTTAAAATTTAGTCATAATTTTAGAAAATGTTTAACCAATGAGGCATCTGGGTGGCTCATTTGGTTAAGTGGCTGAGTTTGGCTCAGGTCATGATCACACAGTTTGTGAGTTCAAGCCCCAAGCTGGGCTCTGTGCTGACAGCTCAGAGCCTGGACCTGCTTCAGATTCTGTGTCTCCCTCTCTCTCTGCCCCTCCCCTGCTCATGCTCTGTCTCTCTGTCTCTCAAAAATAAAAAATAAATCAAGAAAAAAAAGAAAATGTTTAACCAAGAACATAAGCAGAACTTTCATGTTCTGATAGTCGACACGTTAGGAAAACATAACGGAAAACCATATGAATCTCATGGGAATTAAAAACCATATAAACTGAAGGATGTCTTTTAAAACCAGTGTACAAGGTTAGAGGTGGCTTCTAAATCATTTTGTTTGGATCATTTCCTTAGAAATAACATTTCTAACTTCCAGTGAAGACAAACAAAGTAGCCAGAAATTACAGAGCTATAAAAATCTATACTGCTGTGTTATAGGAAAAAGGGGAAGTGTTTTTATCATGTTCTTGCCCCCAGAAACATTTGTTATTAATTCTTGTATATTAATTTTCCCCCTGAAAGAGACTATTTAAACAAGAAGAAAATGATGTAATGGAGTTTAATGTTTTTTCCTTTGACTAGTCAGCAGAATGGAGTGGTCATGGGAAAATCAGATTGGTTGGAGTAAATTAAAGAAGCTGCATTTCTTTCCACATCTGGAAAGTGTGCATAAACTCCATATGCATTCAACAGATACTTATGAGCACCTACCATTTGCTTGCACTGCAGGGAGTTAGGGAGCTAGGTATTCATGGGGGGTAAGACAGTCTCCATCCCTCCTCCCATGGGAATGAAGCTGAACGTGGCAAAGGGGGTCAGGGATGACATATTCCCGGGAGCGCCCATTAGGCTGAGACCCTACATACATGCATAGGATTTAATCCGGCAAGATTAGGAAACACCGTTCGTTTTGAAGCCTGGGTCCTGGAAAAAAAAAAAAAAGCAAACCTGAGCATCCGCCCCTCAAAAGCCAGAGGCGGCATGTCAGTCAGGGTCCTTCAAAGAAACAGAACGTGGATGTGTGTTAAGGAATGTATTTCAAGGAACTGGCTCTTGTGATTGTAGGGCAGGTGAGCAGGCTGGGGATTTTCCAGCAGGAGCTGATGCTGCAGTCCTGAGGTAGAACTTCTTCCTCAGGGAGATTCTGATTTTTGTTAAGACCTTCAACTGATTGCATGAGGCTCACCCAGATCATCAAGGGTAATCTCCTCTACTCTAAGTCAGCTGATTAGAGATGTTGGCCACATCTACAAAATACTTGTACAGTAGCATCTAGATCAGTAGTTCGTTGAAAAACCTAGCCTTGGGGCGCCTGGGTGGCTCAGTCGGTTAAACCTCCGACTTCGGCTCAGGTCAGATCTCACGTTCGTGGGTTCGAGCCCCGCGTCAGGCTCTGTGCTGACAGCTAGCTCAGAGCCTGGAGCCTGCTTCCGGTTCTGTGTCTCCTTCTCTCTCTCTGCCCCTCCCCTTCTCATGCTCTGTCTCTCTCTGTATCAAAAAATAAATAAAACATTAAAAAAAAAAGTTTAAAAAAAAAGAAAAACCTAGCCTTGGTTGAATAACTATAGTCTAGTCAAGTTGACACCTACAAGTAACTGTCACAGATGGGAGCAGCATCGTAAGTGAGCCAGAGGAGCTGATCTCCATGTATCCCAGCAGGCCAGTGGGTTATGGGACAGCCAGGTGAAGGTGGGCGGGTCAAGGGCTAAGCCCAAGAGTCCTTTCCAGGCCTGGGCTTTGACCAAAACCTTCTTTAGGTGATTAGAGTCAATACCTTCAGGGTCCTCGGCACTCTGTATTTCACCCGAGGTTTTCCCTCCCTCTCTGGCTTCTGCTGAAGGCAAGAGCCTCCCCGGGAACCAGGTCTCAGCTGGAGCTAACTAAGCCCTAGCCACTCACATAGAGGAGCAGGGCTTTGCCCTTGAAGGTCTAGGGGACCTCTTTCCTATCCGTACACGCACCTCTCCACCCAGCCAGTTGAATTCAGAGGCAAGTTACCCACAGGTGGCAACTGGAAGTTAGTTGCTTCACAACCGAACATCCTTCTTGGCACACGGTAGCTGCTAATGAAATGTCCACCCTCCTCCAGAATTCCATGAGATGACGTTCAGACCATCCTGCGTATACTTATCTTGGCTCTGGTCTCTCTAGTTTGTCAGTACTTTTCTTAAAATGTGTGGCATCCCAAATTGAATACAAATTACTTGTGTTTATAAAAAAAAAGGGGAGAAACTATTATTTTCTGAGATTAATGACTAGATGCCCATTCAAGTAAAGATCCAGCTGCGTTTTATTTCAGCTCTGCATGTGTTCACATGGAAAATATTTAGTGAGCCCCTACTATGCACCCGTGACTGCTCTGGATACTGGGCATGAAGAGATGAACACAGCTTACATTCTAGCAGGGAGACAGACGCAGAAGCGCCTCAGAGAGTTTCAGCTATAAAGTGCAGGGGGACGAGAAACAGTCAAATGTCCTGGGGAGCGAGCAGAAACGGGAGGCAGTGTGGGACGGGGTGGTCAGGGAGGACCTCTCTGAGGAGATGACTACTAAGCAGGGGCCTGAGTGATGGCAGATTGCTCCGTGAAGAGCGTAGTATCACCGTGTTGATTCATTAAACCCTCATCAAACAAAACAAAACTGAACCCTAGATTTTACCACGTGAATTGAGCCGAATCTTCCTCTTCTTTCCTCAGCATGAGATTCATGTGTTGTATTTACGTAACAACCAAATTTTCTGTATCTGATGCTTTGACACCCGGGGCCCTTGTTGACCCTGGAGGGACAGAATCTCTCAGGGCTCCAATTTCTAGAGATATTAAATGTGCCTACAAGTACTCCTTTCAAATGCCCACCAACCCAGAGCCCACACCCTCCACCACCTCCTGTGTTGGGCTCTCCCACCCCAGGCCACTATCCCCCTGTCTCGGTCACCCCAGGGCCATGTGCTGGACAACCAGGGACAGGGCTCCTATGTCCCAGAGCCCCCAGGAGTTATTTAAACTAGAGAAAGCTAAGCCAGCCCGTGCTGCCCTGCCTTGTCTTTCCTGAGGAAACCACAATACAGACTCCTGCCCCCATTTTCTCCTCTTCCCTCTGCTTTCTGACCGACTGTGGGGCTTCCCCAGGGGCCCCTCTCTGTGCGGTGCGCTGTGCCTCCTGTTTCTAGAAAAGGCTGAGAATAATAAAAAAAACTTCTGACTTTATTACAGTCATTTTTGTCTCTATATGTCTTACATACCTAAATAAAGCAAGTCCTGGGTACTTTTATTACATTGATCTTTTTTTTTTAAGTTTATTTATTTATTTTTGAGAGAAAGTACAAGGGGGGAGGGGCAGAAAGGGGAAGAGAGAGAATCCCAAGCAGGCTCTGTTATTGTCAGCACAGAGCCCGATGCAGGGCTTGAACCCACAGATTGTGAGATCATGACCTGAGCTGAAGTCAGATGCTTAACTGACTGAGCCACGCAGGCGCCCCATAAGTTTACACTGATTTTAGTTAAATTTCTACCTGGTTAGCCTTGGACCAGTGTTCCGAGTTGTCTCCATCACCTGCAACTCTTGTGGTATCTTCCATCACTACATGCTTCCTTCTCATCTTTGTGTTATCTGCACAGCTGCTAAACGTCTCCTGCATGTTCATTTCACATGACATCACTAGGAGAGTCACGGGCCGTGTCCTGTGTGTGTGACATCCCCCCAACGACTCCCTACGCTAATGCGCCACCGCTGCATAACTGAGTCTTAGGGTCAACTTATTTTAACTTCTCTAAAATCTCCGTGTCACAAGCCTGTCACTTCTCCATCCACAACATGACAGCTGATGCTAATCACCTGGTGAAGTTAAGAACAGCATCACCTTCCTCTATCAACCTCTATCAAGTCAACTTCAAAAAAAGGAAACAGGATGAATTTTCTGTGACTTATGCTTAGTTGATCCATATGGTCTTCCGGTAATCACGTTATTTTAAAAATGCTTGTGAGAAATCTTTGCCAAACATATTAGTCTGCAGATTCTAAAATTTCATCTTATCCTTTAAAAAACATGGGGCCCTCTTTGCTGTAACGGATTCATCACTTGTTTGCTCCACGGAAGCTCACACGTTGTTGATAGAATGTAGGGGAATTTGGGGATGAATCACGTTGCTGCCACTCATTCACAGCAAAGGTGTAATTAGTGGGGAGTCACGACATAAAGTTCCCAATATATTAAAATTAGTGGATTCGGGGCCCTTATTAGTATCAAAACCATGAATTTCCCACAGTGAGGAACACACGAAAGAAAGAAAAATTCAAACAGAGAAATATATAATTAGAAGCAAAACTGTTTTTAAAAAGTTATCTCAATTTTTTTCGGCTTCTACTCCCACTTCAAACGCAGTGGAATATTTTAACATTTCCCATGAACGTTTCTTAAATTAGAATATGGAAAGTATTAAACTAATGCATGTTTTTATTAAAGCAATGAATGCTGCTTTTAAAATAAAATTAGTCTCTGAAAGGACTCGGGAGTTCATTTTTCTTTTTAGTTTAGAGGCTAGGAACCAGCGACTTTACTTTGATTAAAAAAGAAATGATTATACTCTGACCATTCCATGCTTTTATGTGGTTTTATTGCATTTGGGGCTGTATTTTTTTTTTCTCAGCACAACAAAGAAATATCAAAAAGGATCTCAAAACAAGAACTTTGGCCTTCTTTCCTTTAAAGAAGAAATTCTTAAGTTCTGGTTACTCTTAAAAATTAGCAACCGTTTCTCCTGACCCCAGACATGTGCTTTTCTCCTTGTGATTGTAAAATGAGGGGACAGCAGGCTCTGGGAGTAAATGCTGTGTCCTGCGAAGGAAGCCAGAGAAATCAGAGGTAGAGTTTCAGTGCCAGTAGTTCACGGGCGCCCCACAATTGGGCTGAAGGAGAGAGCAGCGTCAAAGACTAAGGAGGCCAGCAGCATGGGCATGAGGAAAACAGGAAGAACAAAAATCCACCCTTGAAATATAAATGCTGACCTAATTTCAAGGCAGGTTGATAGTACAAATGTTGAATAACGCCCAGGGTACCACACACGATATCTACAGTCAAGTGAGTCATGCTGAAAACCATGGATGTAGTTAAGACCCAGAGAGAAAAAAAAATGAACTATTTAAGACCCAGATGATATTTACGTGTGGATTGATTCTGCCTCATGAAATATACAATGAATTGCTTTTAAAGGCTGGTGGGAGTTGAATCGATCCAGCCGTTTGTTCGAAGAGACTTAGAATGGAAAGCTGCCTGTCAAGGCTTTGCCTTCTCAAGCTTCCCGTGGTTTGGGAGAGGTTACAGGGAAGGAGCAAACCATCAGGGTTGGGAGGACTCTGAACACAGAAGCAGTAGAATCATCCTTAGATGCTGTCCCTTCTGGGAGGCGGGGCAGCAGGGGTTTTGTTTACCTACTCATATGTCCACTTGTTCATCATTCATTCTACCCCTCATTATGGAGGATCTCAGCACGCATGGAAGTGGAGAGGATACCACAGTGAACTTCCATTGGCGAAGTTCAACATTTCCCAACTCTCGGCCAATCTTGTTTCATTCATAATTCACGTTCCCCAGCACCCATGAACACACACAATCATGTATTGTTTTGAAGCGAATTCTACATATCATCTAACTTCATCTGTAAATGTTTCAGCCTATAGTGGACACGTATGGGTGTGTGTGTGTGTGTGGGTGTGTGTGTGCGCGCGCGTGTGTGGCTATTTTCAGATATGATCACAATACCATTACCTTCACTAAAAATATTCACCCTCAAGTTTCCCCAGGTGTCTCATAAACACTTGTACCCTTGGTTTGCTCGACACAGCGTCCAAACCAAGGCTGCACATTGCATTTTGTCAATATACTCTTTTAATGTAGGTCCTGCCTTCCGATATTGTGTTTTTTTTCCCCTCTCTTTGCAATTTTTTGTTGTTGAAGGAATCAGGTCATTTGCCTTATATAGTTTTCCACATTCTGGATTTTGCTGATGACATATTCATATGTCCCCCCTGACCCCAATATATCCTGTAACTGGTAGTTAGATTTAAAGACTTGATCCAATTGCATTCCCTTTTTTTTCTTAAAGAAATACGTTATTTGTAGATATTGTAAACTTCCAACAGGAAGCCGATTATATCTGATTGTCTCTTTTTATGTGGTTTGTGCCCATTGATGATTCTTGCTTAAATTCTTCATTCTATTTGCACACACTGGGACACTGACTGGATATTTTTAGATGCAGTAATTAAATCATGGTTATGTGTTAAAAGCGAGCTATTATCTTTTAGAGATACATGCCGAAATATTTACAGATATTCTGGTTCTGTTATTTCTTCTTTATTTATAGAAGCTGAAATACTCTAGGATGAGAAGCATCTAGAGGAGTATAGTTCACATGGGAAAGGCAGACCAAAGGATTCATTCTTTCCTCAAACTAGGTTTTGAAACAGTAAGTTGGTTCTAAGGGCTTCTTAGGACTAGTGAGTTAGGTTTTTCTAAAAGCTGCAATACGAGGGTGCCTGGGTGGCCCAGTTTAAGCAGCTCAGGTGGTGATCTCACTGTTCCTGAGTTTGAGCCCCGCTTTGGGCTCTGCACTGACAGGGTGGAGCCTGCTTGGGGATTCTCTCTCTGCCCCTCCCCCGCTCTCTCTCTCTCTCAAAATAAATAAACTAAAAAAAAAAAAAGCTGCAATATGGACTCATGAATTTTTAACACATTTGATGTGGGAAATGGTCTCGTTCATCCAAGAGCTTTAGGGCACTGCAACGCAACCGTAAAAGCAACTTTCTTATTAAAGACACAACGGTGAAAAATAACAGGATGACAAGAAAAGGGACAGGAAGAAAGGGCTTTAAAATGCAGCACGATGAGGAAGTGCATTAGGGAAAAGCAAGGACCTTCAGAATGAGAAAATCCAAAGTTCAGTTTCCCAAGGATGGTGTGCGCCGTGGCCGGAAGCCCAGCTCGCACGAGAAAATGTGACCCCTGGCCCCCAGCTGCTGCAGGCTCCCTCTGTGCTAGGCCTGGGTCTTCTCACTTGGACAGTCAGCCATTCCCCCCTTTATTCAAGTGGTCGCGTGCGCCAGGAGCGCTGAGCCCCACAGCTCCTGAGTCTGTTAAGGTGGGGGCGGGGTGCTGTGGAGGAAAGATGTTCTCCCATCCGCCCAGAGGACAGCTAATAAGCACGAATAGTAAGACACTGGAGAATGCTCTCTGCTGATTTTTCTGTCACCCGGTAACAGGACAACTGCTGCAAGTCCACCTGGAGTAATTCATTAGCATTCTCTGTTTACAGCTGGGCACACAGAACCTCTGGGAGCCAGAGCCAGAGGGGAGGCTGACCCCAGCGGGGCACTGAGTGTGCAGCCTGCAAAACTCGGGCACCCAGAGGCTTGCAGAAACCATCTCAAAGGCCGCTGCAGAAAGATGAGCAGACCTTTATTAAGGAGATCATTAATTAGTCCTGAAACCTCGTAGCAAATTATGCATTAATAATGCATTAATAATTCATAGGCAGTCACTCACAATTCCCCCACTCTACCCTCTGGGAGACAGGCTTCCTGCAACTTGAACTTCCTGGGGGAGCCCCCAGTCAAGCAGTGATTAGGGAAAACCGGGCAGTAGCCCTGAGCCTGGCCGTGGGAAAGTGCAGAAATCATACATGGCCCATTGGGACTGGCCACTTTCATCCCACAAGGAAAGCAGGCAGGAAATTAAAGATGAACAAAATACCAAAATGAATAAAATCCTAGAAAGAGGGGGCTGTGGGCTCCAGGAATGTTTTCCTCTTCCTTATATTTAGTAGAGACAGTGAGAGCAGATGGACAGAAGGAAATCTAGGTCAGCAGTAGGCTCACTAATAACTGATAGTTATATCTGTATACCCCACTTGGGGCTTGATCCCACAAGCCATGAGATCATGACCTGTGCTGAAATCAAGAGTCCCACACTTGGGGTGCCTGGGTGGCTCAGTCAGTTAGGTGTCTGACTCTTCATTTCAGTCATGGTTTGTGAGTTCAAGCCCCATGTGGGGACTCAGTGTTGACAGTGTAGAGCCCGCTTAGGATTCTCTCTCTCTCTCTCTCTCTCTCTCTCTCTGCCTGCCCCTCCCCTGCCCTCATCCTCTCTCTCTCTCAAAATAAACAAATAAACTTGAAAAGGAACCCCCCCAAACAAGCAAAAGAATTCCATCTCCTTAAGATAGGCATGAATTTGTCTTCTTTTCAGATCTATTTGTTCAACAAAACATTTATTGTATGCACATGCCGGACGGATTTCAGGAGACCCATATATACGATGGCTGTGTCCCAGAGTTTAGGTGTTTCTCTTATAGTTTCTAGCTGTACAAGCCTGAGCTATGCAAGTAATTAAATGATTGTGCCTAAGGCTATTGGTAATTGTAGAAGAAACTTATCAAAAATAATGTGCACAGAGTCACGTTCATAGCAGCATTACTCACAGTTCTCAGTAGGTAGAAGCGCCCCAAATATCCACTGACAGCTGAGTTGGATAAACACAATGTGGTCCATCCATACATTGGAGTATTATTCAACCTTGAAAAGAAAGGACATCCTGTCACCTGCTACAGCGACGTAAGTCACCCACAAAAAGACAAATACACGGGGTGCCTGGGTGGCTCAGTCAGTCAAGCGTCCAACTTTCCACTCAGGTCATAATCTCGCAGTTCACGGGTTCAAGCCCTGTGTCAGACTCCGTGCTGACAGCTCGGAGCCTGGAGCCTGCTTCAGATTCTGTGCCCTTCCCCTGCTTGTGCTCTGTCTCTCTCTGTCTCTCAACGCTAAATAAATGTTAAAAAAATTTTTAAAAAGAGACAAATACTATATGATCTCCATACACAGGATCCAGATTCATAGAGACAGAAAGTAAAATGCTGGTGGCCAGAGGCTACGGAGAGGAAGAACAAGAGTTATTCTTTAAGAGATACAGAGTTTCAGTTTGGGGAGCTAAAAAAGTCTCCAGAGATGGATTACAGAACAGGGTGACTATACTTAACACTACTGAACTATACACTTAAAACTAGTTACAATAGTACATTTTATGTCCTATGTGTTTTACTGCAGTTTAAAAAATAATAATGTGCACAATTCATACAAAGAGAGAGAAAGAGACGTCTGAATGATCACACCTTGAATGATAACAGTTGGCTGGAGTCTTAACTATGTAAAGTGCTCTGTCATACCTGTCGTCATTTATTATCAACTCTCCCACGGGACCCTGTGACGCCGTGGCACTTCCTGAGTCATCACCACGTGCCGCAGCCCATGTTCAGCGCTGCAGGGGTGTGAGAGCCCGCGGCAGCCCCGTGGCCCACCTATCGGTGTTGTTCATCGTTTAAGAAGGCACGGAGCAGATGAGCAGCACAGGGGCGGGAGACGGGAATCCTGCTGAGTCGACTCCAGACCCCTGGCCCTTAACCAATACACATCCTGCCTCTCTCAAGATTAACTCGACTCTTGCCTTAAGATATTGGCTAATGGTAGAAGTACCTGAGGACAATGCATAAATAAATAAATGAACGTTATTGAGTACACATCCCCGAACTTTACATCAGAAAAACATGGAGACTATCTCTTTGACGTTGGCCACAGCCACTTCTTATTCAAAGATCTCCAGAGGCAAGAGAAACAAAAGCAAAACTGAACTACTGGGACCTCATCAAAATAAAAAACTATGCACAGCAAAGGAAATAATCAGCAAAACTAAAAGGCAACTGATGGAATGGGAGAAGATATTCACAAATAACATATCAGATAAGGGGTTAGTATCCAAAATCTATAAAGAACTTATCAAACTCAACACCCACAAGACAAATAATCCAGTGAAGAAATGGGCTAAAGACATGAATAGACAATTCTCCAAAGAAGACATCCAGATGGCCAACTGACACATGAAATGATACTCAACATCACTCATCATCAGGGAAATACAAATCAAAACCACAATGAGATATCACCTCCATCCGGTCAGAACGGCTGACATTAACAACTCAGGCAACAACAGATGTTGGCGAGGATGCAGAGAAAGAGGATCGCTTTCACACTGCTGGTGGGAATGCAAACTGGTGCAGCCACTCTGGAAAACAGTATGGAGGGTCCTCAAAAAATTAAAAATAGAACTACCCTATGACCCGGCAATTGCACTACTGGTATTTATCCGAGGGATAAAAAAGTATGCTGTTTCAAAGGGACAGATGCACCCCAATGTTTATAGCAGTGATACTGACAACAGCCAAAATATGGGAAGGGCCCAAATGTCCATCGACGGATGAATGGATAGAGAAGATGTGGAATATATGTACACACACACACACACACACACACACACACACACACTGGAGTATTACTCGGCAATCAAAAAGAACGAAATCTTACCATTTGCAACTACATGGATGGAACTAGAGGGGATTATGCTAAGCGAAATTAGTCAGTCAGAGAAAGACAAGTATCATATGACTTCACTCATGTGAGGACTTTAAGATACAAAACAGATGAACATAAGGGAAGGAGAGTGAAAATTATATAAAAACAGGGAGGGGACAAAAATATGAGACTCTTAAATATGGAGAACAAATAGAGGGTTACTACAGGGGTTGTGGGAGGGGGGAGGGGCTAAATGGGTGAGGGCCATTAAGGAATCTACTCTTGAAATCATCGCTGCACTATATTTAACTTAGATGTAAATTAAAATTTTAATTAAAAAATAATCAATTAATTAAAAAAAGAAAAATATGGAGACCAAAATTTATATGTGGGGCGTACTTAAACTAAGGCCTTATTTAACACGGTAGCCTATATTTCTATTTGCTACATCTAGCAGCTTTATCTCTACTACGTCATCAGACCCTCAAAAGCCACGATCCTGTCTTGTTTTTGATCCCTACTCCCTGATAACAGTAGATAGCACATTGCGGTCGTCTTCAATAAAATTCTGTTACGTTTGGCAAAATACTCACGGCACTTGCGTCCCGGGGCCTGGGCCGGCCACGCACTTACAGGGCCCAGTGCAAAATGCAAAGCTAAGGCCCCCTGTTGAGAAAGTGTGAAGAATTTCCAAGAGCAAGAGTTATGCAAGAGCAGAGCATTAACCAAAGTCCGGGGCCCTCCTGAGCACGAGCCCTGCGCACACAGCCCCTGCGCCCATGGGTCCGGCCCTGCCAAGGGTGAATCCACAGGCTCCGTCCTGCTCTTTTCTCTACTTTGCAATATTTACATTTTTTTTTTCCAATGACAAAATGATTTAAAAGTCTGTTGCTTGGTTGGATTTTCATTTGTAGGCAATGGCATACAATGAAGGTCCTCCGAGTGGAATCCCCAGGCCAGCATGATCAGCACCACCAGCGAACTTAAACTTGTTAAGGATGCAAGTGCCTGCGGGGTGTCTGGGTGGCTCAGTCTGTTGGGCCTCAGACATCCGCTCAGGTCATGATCTCACGGTTCGGGAGTTCAAGCCCTGCGTTGGGCTCTGTGCTGACCGCTGGCTCTGAGCCTGAAGCCTGCTTCAGATTCTGGGTCTCCCTCTCTCTCTGCCCCTCTCCTGCTCACCCACTATCTCTCTCTCTCCTTCAAAAATAAATAAACATTATAAAATATTAAAAAAAAAAAAAGATGCAAGAGTCTGAGCCAGCCTCAGGCCTCCTAGATCAGAGGTGCCCCTCCCCCCAAGTCTGTTATGTCAAGTCCCTGCCACAGTCTGAAAACCACTGATATATATGTTGCCTAAGGCCATATATTTGGCTGTTAGGGGAGCCCATCCAAGCCCCGGAGTCAGGCTGTGAGCGCAATCTTTCTCTTTCTCTGTTACACCACGGAATCATGGGACAGGAGGCGGGGCTAGAGAAGCCAGCACTAGTCTGGGCACTGTGTCTCCATCCTCACTGAGCAGACAAACCAAGCCCTACAGTCCCGATGGTCACTGTTTTGGAATATCTGCTAAAAGGTACAACCCTGAGGGCCTGTCCACAGCCATCACCAGGGTGGGCCATTTCCTCCAGACGTCACTGAATCCCAGCTTAGCCGGGTGGGGTGGGGGGGTTGGCTGAGTCATTCAACATAACATGAATGCTTGTCGATAGTCAAAGGGTTAAAAGTCCTAACCCCAGGGCCCTAGGAGTGTGACCTTATATGGAAATAGGTCTTTGCAGATGTAATTAAATTAAGATGGGGTCATTTGGACTGGAGTAGCCCTGGCCCAAATCTAATAGGACCGGTGACTTTGTAAGAAGCTCAGAAAGACACAGAATTGTTCTGGACTGAATTGTATCCCCGGCAAATTCTTGTGTTTTAAGTCCCAGGGTGACTGTTTTTGGAGATAAGATCTTTCAGGAGGTAATAAGGTGAAATGAGGTCAAAAGGGAGGGGGTCCTAATCTACTCAGGCTGGTGTCCTTAAAAGAAGGGGAAGAGACCCCCGGGATCTCCCTTTCTCTGGGTGCACACAGATCAAAGGTCATGTGAGGACACAGCAAGAAACCGGCTACTGGCAAACCAGGAAAAGAGGTCTTATCAAAAGCCAATGCTGGTAACACCTTGATCTTGGACATATCGCCTCTGGAGCTGTGAGAAAATCAACTTCTGTTGTTGAAGCCACCCAATCTGTGGTATTTTGTTATGTCCATCCTTGTAGACTTAAAAAAAAAAAATGAAGGCAGAGATGGAGTGGACACCTGCAAGCCCACAGGCCGCAGGACTGAAACCCGGGAGAGTGAGAGTTAAACACATCTTAGCCTGCTACCCTGGCAAAGACTCCTTCATGATAATCTGAAGGCCGGGTTCTACTAGAACATTCTTGGACTCTCCAGAATATTCCAGAAGCTTGGAGGAATAACCAGCTGACCGGAAACACCTCAGCCTGTGAAGCATTCATTTCTCCCTGGAGAATCTACAAATGATGGCGGATAACGAGCAACAGTGAGAATCAGAGAATGAACGTGCCGCTTCCCTTCACAGAAACGAGCCCTGCACAATTTTCCCTGGAGTAAAACGCAGCGAAAAATCTCTAGGATCCAATTTAACAGGGGATGTGAGGCCCTCTTGAAAATGGTTTAATTATTCCTCTAGGTCAGATTCCCTCTTTGAAAATAATTAGATTATGATGATACATTGAAACTAGCTCTCTTCAATAACGTTTTTATTTTGCAACAGCTTTAATAGAATTCAGATGTTTATTACTACCTATTTTCTATAATGTAGCTCACTTACCCCATTTAAATGAAAATGGGAATAGGCTAGTCAGTAGTTAGGGGGCCTTTTAAGACTGTCGATGTTTGGGGAAGACTTGAACAAATGTTCATACTGGAATCATGTTCTGGGCAGCATACATGTATGTAAATAAGCTAAGCACGGGAAGAGACGCAAGCCAGCATTTCCTTTTTCTTCGAATTAATACCTGTAGATGTTACATAAAATCCAATGATTTTTGACGTGCAGAATAGTGAAAGGACAAACTTCCCCCTGAGGAATAACGTTAGAAATTCGAAATGTGTCCCAGATGTTTGTTGAATATTACTTTTACTGTATGAGTCTGAGAAGTCATATGAATGTTACCGAGAGGAACGTAGGATTTGACTTGTAAGTTGCATGGATCCTGGCCCTCTCACAAAGGGAGACACAAGGTGAAATATTTGCCATAGTTTGAAATAAGCTCAGCGGGGGTGGGGACTGTCCCCAGAAGTTTGCATGTATATTGCACATCATCGTAGTAATCTGTCGTCACCCAGGATCTCGAGTCTGACACTCCATCGTACGTGTATTTAGGGCACCATGCCATCATGTCCCACAGTGGGTCAGACTGGTGCCGCCCACGTTTAGAAGAGACAAATAATATAGAACCCAGAACGCCGGTGTTCTGGTTTCTGATGATTATTAGAGTGATTTTCTCATGCCCCTGAGAAGTCTTACCCACCTGGGTACTCATTTCCAGGCACTAGGTTCTTGGAAGGCCCAAGTGATTAACCAGAAGGCGGCTCAGTAAGTCTGGAAGTACAGCCAAGAGCAGTGGATGTTTTTGAGGGTGACTCCCTTCACCTGATGGTGGGACTTGGAGCAGATCTTGGAGCAGATTGCTACTGTCCTCCGGAATAAACATTTAGTAGTTTTTGAAATTCCTTTTCATTTTTATCATGGCCCGGCCATCATGAACAGAATGGACTCATATTTATTTTGAGATTCAATATACTTATGGGAAGTCAAGGCTTTAGAGCTATATCGTAAAGGCAAAACCATGTATAGTTAGTTAGTCAGCTTTGACTCTTCCGGATTTATGCTGAGTAACCACAGACGGAGCAGACAACTCCAACAAGACATTAAGTGAATGCAGCACTAAAATACCGAAGACCCAGAGTTTCCGTTGACGGACTACAATGGACCATGTATCCCAAGCAAGCACAGGAGTCCTCTGGTTGACAGGTTGTATGTACACAGCAGCCCTTTGCAAAAAGATGAAATTGTTGGGGGAGGGGAAGGAACCAGAATTCTGAGAAGACCAGATCAAAGGAAAGCTTAGAGACTGGGAGGGGAAACAGGGTCCGGATAGCTGGAGAGCCAAATTGGAAGCGTGGGTGATGGCCACAAAGCAGTGCTAATTAGAATACGTCACAGAAGGGAGAGAGTGGCAATGGAGAGACCAAGAGAGGACGCTCGACATCCAGAAACGAGGGACACACCAGGCACCTCAGTAAGTCCTAAACTACGCGGCACCTCTAAGACGTGTCACAGGAGAAAACTTAGGTTGTTTTATCCGTTTTCCAGGCGTTCTCCTTCCTTTTGTGTTTAAGCATGCTTAATAATTTTTTTAAATCTTTAAAAATAGGATTTGCAGTGGGTTTAATAAGATATGGAGGGGCTCCTGGGTGGCTCAGTTGCTTAAGTGTCTGATTTCGGCTCAAGTCATGATCCCACGGTTCGTGGGTTCGAGCCCTGCGTCAGGCTCTGTGCTGACAGCTTAGAGTCTGGAGCCTGCTTCGGATTCTGTGTCTCCCTCTCTCTCTGCCATTTCCCCACTTGTGCTCTCTTTCTCAAAAATAAACAATAAACTATAAAAAAAAAAAAGAGAGATATGGAGTAAGAGAAAACAGTATGGAAGTTCCTCAAAAGTAGAACAAAGCATCACCATAGGACCCAGCAGCTCCATTTCTTTTTTTTTTTTAATGCTTTTTATTTATTTTTGAGAGACAGAGAGAGACAGTGCAAGCAGGGAGGGTCAGAGAGAGAGGGAGACACAGGATCTGAAGCAGGCTCCTGGCTCTGAGCTGTCAGCACAGAGCCCGACGCAGGGCTTGAACCCACGAACCGTGAGATCATGGCCTGAGCCGAAGTCGGATGCTTAACCAACTGAGCCACCCAGGCGCCCCCAGCAGCTCCACTTCTGAGGTTATGCCCAAAGAATTGAAAGCTGGGTCCTAAACAGATGTCTGCACCCCCAAGTTCATAGCAGTATTATTCACAATAGCCATAGAAGCAACTCAAGTGTTCAATGATGGATGGATAGACAGAAGGTGGTATATACAGACAACAGAGTATTTATTCAACCTTAAAAAGGAAAGAGGTTCTAATACATGCTTCAATATGAACCTTGAAGACATTATGCTAAGTGGACTAAAAAGGCCAGAATCAAAAGTTCCAATGTTGTCTGATTCCATTTACATGAGGCACCTGGGGTGGTCAAGTTCACAGAGATGGAAAAGAGAATGGAGGTCGCCAGGCCGGGGGAGGTGGCGTGTGTGACGTGCATGGAGTTTCCCTTTGGAAAGATGACAGCCGTTCTGGAGGCCGGTGCTGGCGACGGTTGTGCAACGGTATCGATGTGCTCAATGCCCCTGAGGTGTCCGCCGAGAAATTTTGTCATGCGTATTTTACCACAACAAAAAACTTGTTTATATAAGAAAAGTGTGGGGTGAAAAAACCCCTCTTCCTCTCATTTCATTTCCCCCCGGTTCCAGTGCCGCACGAGTGGGGATTCATCATAGCACTTGAGCAGAACAGGATTTGGTGGGGGGTTTGCCGCCTGCTTTGTGAGATTAGGTGACATTCCCAGTGATTTTATTCTTCAGTTCATGGCTCCTTCGTGTGGTAATGGTTTTTAACAGGTTAGTTTGAGCAGGACGGCCTGGGCAGGACTCGCCTTCACGCTCTCGAAGGAAAGTTCTTGCTTGTTCCAAGAAACAAAGTTCTTTTCCTGCTCTTGGGCTCTGCCTCTCACCTCCTACTTGGACAGGCAATGCCCCTTCTCGACCAAGTGGTGACTGGCCTCCTGCACATGCTCTCTGCTGGCATCACCTCAGGCAGGGCGACAGTAGAGCCCACACTGTGGGAGAGGCCTCAGAACCGCGCCCGGTGATCCTCGGTGGGAACCGTTTGCAAAAATGCTCCCCTGACTTTCAAACATCAGCACCTGCAACTCTTTGTCAGGAGGCCGTCTGGCTTCAGCACCTTGCTGTGCCTCTGCGGGATGGACGTGCCAGCGAGTGACTGTCCCCAGAAAGTGCCCCTCAGTGGTGGAGGCAGTGCATGGAGTGTGTTCCTGCCCTCTCTCCCCTCTGGGTTTGGGAGGGAGGGAACCGAGGTGCATCTTTACACTGTACCCAGCAGGCTTGGGACCCAGTTTCCCACGGTGACAATTGGTTTAAAAGAGCACTTTTGATTGGCTTCCTTCTCTTCCCTGCTTCATCTGGCCACCCCTCGCCCCACCGATATTTCCTAGAACCACCTCCCAAATAAACTCCTTGTACGTGAATCCTTGTCCAAGGGAGGGCCTGTTTGTCCTGGGGACCCTACGTATGACATACACGCCTGGGACAGGCTAGTGGCAGGCCAGGGTGCTGACACATTCAGTCTATACCCATGAGACAGTCATACCAGCGCTCTAAATGAAAATGTCCTTGGGGACACCTGGACTGCTCAGTCGGTTGAGCATCCGACTTCGGCTCAGGTCATGATCTTACAGTTTGTGGGCTTGAGCCCTGTGTTGGGCTCTGTGCTGACAGCTCAGAGCCTAGAGCCTGCTTCAGATTCTGTGTCTCCCTCTTTCTGCCCCTCCCCTGCTTGTGCACATGTATTTTCTCTCTCAAAAAAATATAAATTAACTTAAAAAAATGTCCTCGGAGAGGTTGTAATGGGCTGAATTGTGACCTCCAGCATTTATATGTTGGATCTGTAAGCCCCAGGACCTCAGAATGTAACTGTATTTGGAGAAAGCATCTTTAAAGAGGTAATTAAGTTCCAGGAGGGCATTAGGTGGGAAGGCTCTAATCCAATAGGACATGACTGGTGTCCTGATAGAAAATTTAAAAAAATTTTTAATCTTGATTTAGTTTTGAAAACCAAGAGAGACAGAGCATGAGCGGGGGAGGGGCAGTGAGAGAGGGAGACACAGAATCTGAAGCAGGCTCCGGGCTCTGAGCTGTCAGCACAGAGCCCGACACCGGGCTGGAATCCATGAACCATGAGATCATGACCTGAGCCGAAGTGGGACCTGCTCAACCGACTCAGCCACCCAGGTGCCCAGGAAGAGGAAATTTTTGAACATGGACATGCTCGACCTGCACGGGCACAGAGGAGAGTCCGCGTGAGGGCACAGAAGGAAGGCGGCCATGACAGGAAGGCGGCCATGACAGGAAGGCGGCCATGACAGGAAGGCAGCCGTCTACGAGCCAAGGAGAGAGGCCTCAGAAGACACCAAACCTGCTGACCCCTTGATCTTGGACTTAAGCCTCCAGGACTGTGAGAAAATAAATATGTTTTTCAAGCCACCCAGTCTGTGGTCCTGGGTTATGGAGGCCCCTGCAAAGTAATACAGGAGTCTACACCTTCCTGTGGCAATGCACCCCATTTTGGGCTTCTTCTGATGGTTGAAATTTCCTTCTCTCTATGGAGCAAAATCCTCCTGCTAGAACTACTTTTATTTCTGCTTGTTAGAACAACCCAGAAGAAATCGGCTTCCACTTTCATGTGAAAACGCTCGATTTTTCACAGAACCAAAGAACTTTAAAGCTAGAAAGTATCTGAAGAGATGCAGCAGCGAAGCTCAGCAGAGGCTCACGTTGGCACACAGAGGCAGTGGGGTAGGGCCCGTGGTTTTTATAGCAACTGTCAAAGTCTAACAAGGAGGCCGCCAACACTTAAACATCCTTCTTATAAGAAAAAATAGAATTTTTGTTTCTGTCTTGCTGTAACCTGGTCCTTTGGTAGCGTGATTGGAGGGTTTAAGTGTTAAAAAGTAGTGACCTAGTCCTCGTTTGGACTCAGGAAGCAGAGGCCAAGATGGCGCTGAGGAGTGTCAGCAAGGCATGGGGGTGGGGTGGGGGTCATGCCGGAGAGATAAGGGAGGGGGATGGGCGTGAGGCTGGGGAAGCCTTCAGACCCCTCCCCCCATGCTCATCCGACCCCTGGGGAAGGAGTGGTAAGCAGGCAAGACTGTGCAGGGAGCTCAGACCCGCATTCCCTGCTGCTGGGTGGCGATGGCCCGTTTTCCTCCAAGAAAGTGGCCGGCTGTGAATCCATGGCTTCCACTCGGGGCCACAACCTGTGCCCTCGTGGTCCCTCCGGAAATAGGGTACTTGAGTCTTAAGGCTCGATTCAGGGATGAAGAAAAGGAGAGCAAGCTATCCCCTGCTCCACCCACTCTGCTCCCAGCTGGTGATCTGGCCTGAGACTGCGCTGAACTTTCTAGTAGCTTCATCGCCAGGACACTGCCCCTCCCCCCCCCCAAGTATCCCCCTGTCCTTCTCTTGCACTGATTTCAAATACAGGCGTTTCAAACTCGGCCAAGACTCCCCAGTCATGTCTAACTAGCCACTGAGGCACATGTCAAGATTTTTACTCAGCTTTTTATTTGTATTTGTGAAAAACCAAAATTGTAGGAATACAAAATGCTTTCTGTTCCTCAGTTTAAGAGAGTTCGCACAGATCTCTAGTTTAACAGAGATAGATTAATGAGGACTTAGGACGTTATTATAAACGCGGTGGATCAAATGAAGGCCTGGTCCACTCATGAACTTCACATCAACTATAAACTTGAGGAGAAGAAACAGGTTTCTCAACCAAAAATTCCAGCAAACCAAGTTTCATATAACAAATGTTTAAATTCTAGACCACAAGTGACCATTCCATAGGTCTACTAAAAATAACCTTTTAAAAATAACCTTTGTGATTCTTAACAAAGAATTTAGAAGTACAATGTTAAGCTAACAAGATACATAATAAGGACAGATTTAACTTATGATAACAGGCTTGTAAATACTTGGTAACTTTTTCTTGTCTGTGTAAAAGAGACTGTGTAAAGAGACTGTGTAAAGAGACTGTGTAAAAGGCTGCTGAAAACTTGTCATCTCATCGAACCTGTATCAGCTGCCCTGTTTTTGTAAGTTTTTAAAAAATTTCATTTATTTATGCTGCGAGAGAGAGTGGGTAAGGAGCCAAGAGAAGAACAGAGAGAGAATTCCAAGCAGCCTCTGCACTATCAGCACAGAGCCTGACGTGGGGCTTGAACTCACCAACTTGTGAGAGCATGACCTGAGCCCAAATTAAGAGTCAGAGGCTTAACTGACAGAGCCATCCAGACGCTCTATTCTTATATTTTTTAAAAAATTAGGGGCACCTGGGTGGCTCAGTCAGTTAAGCCTCCAACTTTGGCTCAGATAATGATCTCACATTCGTGGGTTTGAGCCCTGTGTCAGGCTCTGTGCTGACAGCTCAGAGCCTGGAGCCTGCTTCCGATTTTGTGTCTCACTGTCTCTCTGCCCCTCCCGGCTCATGCTCTGTCTCTTTCTATCTCAAAAATAAATAAAACATTAAAAAAATTTTTTTTAAACATTAAAAAAAAGAAAAAAATTAAATTGCCAACTAGGGCCTGTAGTTTCTGGCTTTAGTTAAAATCTCTTGTCAAGTGTGAATGAAAGAATATGGGGTTTATAATTTTCTGTTTCCACGTGAGCAATAACATTTGTCGGCTCTCAGTTCAATTTCATCCCTGCGTGGAGCTAAAATCCGCTGCATCGTTGAGCGGGCTGGATCTTGACAGTAATACGGCCCCGGTCTAGGCAGTTTCTGAGTCGGGTGAGTGATATCTGGGAAGCAGCCACTGTGAGAAGGTAGTCATTCACTTCCCCCGTCTGCTTTTTGCCATTACCCTCATTTATAGTGGATTTGACAAAAGTAAACCTGATCTTTCATTTTTTTTTATGTTTTTTATTTATTTTTGAGAGACAGAGAGAGACAGCGTGAGCAGGGGATTGTCAGAGAGAGAGGGATGTATAGAATCAGAAGCGGGCTCCAGGCTCTGAGCTGTCAGCACAGAGCCTGACATGGGGCTCAAACCCACGAACCGTGAAATCGTGACCTGAGCCAAAGCCGGATGCTTAACTGACTAAGCCACCCAGGCGCCCTCATTTTTCTTATAATTCCACTTTTCTAATTCAATTTCATACCCCCACTTGCCCTTACATACGTCAGTTACTCATTGTGTCCAAAGCCTCTCCTACTCGGTATTGAGAGCTATTTTTAAAGTGAGTTCTCACAAGTGCCCCCCTGGGTGTTATATGGAAACCAATTTGACAATAAACTATTTTTAAAAATAAATAAATAAAATAAAATAAAATAAAGCGAGTTCTCTCTGCTGTTCTGCGTCTTCCCGTTTCTTCTTAGATTTCTAGATTTCCAATCCTCTTGGCAAGAATCAAAGTTATAAACAACTCTATGATGTTAAATAATAAATACTTAAAAGCCAGACAGCATAAAATCTGGAGTCAGAAGATCTGGTTTTCGGTTTCCACTATTTTTCAGCTGGCCTGGGGCAGGAAATAGAAACTCTGCAAACTTCAATTTCCACAATCATAAAATTGCAGTTATTATACCTTTTGAAGATCACATAAAATAATAGTTAATATCTGCCAAGTAATTACTAAATACCAGACTTTGATCTAAGGGCTTAAAAGTATTAACTCATTCAAATTTCACAACCCTATGAAGAGGCCTATTATTATCATCATTTTGTAGATAAAGAAAATGAGGCAGAGAGAAGATTAAAACAAGAAATCCAGTCTAAAGTCACATAGATAGGAAATTGGAGAACTGAGATTTGAAGTATAGAGGAGGAAAACTTTCCCTTGATTGTCTTATGTTTAAACACTGGGGGCCTACATATTAAACTAACAATGAATAGATTAACAGGAGAAAAGGGATGCACGCTTCTAATAACATTTCTATACATGAGAATTTACAATGAAGAATCAAAACTCAGAAGAGCAGACTTATGGGCTAATCTACCATTTTAACAAAAGAAAGGAGACTTGGACTTTGAGAAAGGATAAATCATGGGGAACTGGGTAGGAGACATCTGAAAGAGTTGATGGAAGGGAAGTATTACTTTTATTTTATTATAATTATTTTTAAAAATTTTAATGTTTATTTATATTTGAGAGGGGGGAGGGAGACAAATAGACAGACAGACAAAGTGTGAGCAGGGAAGGGGCAGAAAGAGAGGGAGACACAGAATCTGAAGCAGGCTCCAGGCTCTGAGCTGTCAGCACAGAGCCTGACGCGGGGCTCGAACCCACGAACCATGAGATCATGACCTGAGCCAAAGTGAGACACTTAACTGACAGAGTCACCCAGGTGCCCCAGGAAGTATTACTTTTAGTAAGATCTGTTTATGCAAACTTGGTGTAAGTTCTGTCTCCATTCTTGAATATTCCATGGGGTAAAAGACAGTCTCTTCAATACACGGTGCTGGGAAAATTGAACAACTGCATGCAGAAGAATGATACCAGATCCCTTTCTTCCATCAAACACTAAAGTAAAGTCACTAAGGATAAGAGACCTAAATGTGAGACCTGAAACTGTAAACTCCCAAAAGAAAACAGAAGTAATAATCTTTTGGATATCACCCTTTGCAACAGATTTAGGAATATGTCTCCTTGGGCAAGGGAAACAAAAGCAAGATTAAACTATCGAGACTACACCAAAATGAAAAGTTTCTGCAGAGCAAAGGAAATGATCAATAAAACAAAAAGGCAACCTACCGAATGGGAAAAGATATTTGCAAGTGATATATTTGATAAGGGATTAACGTCCAAAATATCTAAAGAACTTCTACAACTCAACACACACTAAAAAATCCCTCAAATAACCCAATTAAAATGGGCAGAAGACACGAACAGACATTTCTCTGAACAAGACCTAAGATGACCCACAGACACATGGAAAGATGCTCAATATAACTCATGATTGGGGATAATGCAGATCAAAACCACAATGAGATATCACCTCACACCTGTCAGAATGGCTGAAATCAAAAACACAAGAAACAACAAGTGTTGGTGAAGATGTGGAGAAAAAGGAACCCTCATGCACTGTTGGTGGGAATGTAAATGGGTCCAGCCACTGGGGAAAACAGTAGGGAGATTTCTTAAGAATTTAAAAATAGAATTAGCATATGATCCAGCAATTCCACTACTGGATATTTACAACAAGAAAATGAAAACACTAAATCATAAAGATATATGTACCCCCATATTTATAGCAGCGTTATTTCTAATAGTCAAGATATGGAAGCAGTCCATTGATAGATGAAGGATAAAGAGATTGATTGACTGATTGATAGAAAGATGTGATATACAAAGATATTAGTCAGCCATAAAGAAGAATGCGATCTTGCCATTTGCAACAATATAGATAGACCTAGAGGGTATCATGCACAGTGAAATGAGGCAGAGAAAGACAAATACCATATGATTTCACTTACATGTAGAGTATAAAAAATAAAGCAGACAAACAAAAAATGGACTCTTAAGTACAGAGAACAAACTGGTGGTTGCCAAAGGAGAGGTGGGCAGGAAGATAGGTAAAATAGATAAAGGGGATGAAGAGGTACAAACCTCCAGCTATAAAGTAATAAGTCACCAAGATGAAAAGTACAGCCTAGGGAATGTGGTCAATAACATTGTAATAACATTGTGTAGTGACTAAACTTATTGTGGGGAGCACTGAGTAATACAGACTTGTTCAATCAATATATATATGATTGACACTCCTATAACATTGTCTGTTAATTATACCTCAATAATTAAAGAGTTGTTTTTTGTCTAGTATGGAGGACATGTTCACAAGGGGAAATTTATGCCCTGCTTTTAGGTGGATAAAGGAAGGCCGAAAAAACTTCCTGCCTCTGTTGATTCTCAATTGCCTTCAGCTCAAAAGAATCCTTATACCAAAGTGGCATCTTTTGGGATGAAGATCCTGACCTCCTTCAGAAGCTAAGCTAAGTCTGACCCTGGACTCTATTCTTGACCACTACACGTTACTACCTCCATTATAATACCTGCAAATGCTGTTTATTACCTATAAAAAGCTGAACACATGTGAATTATTGTTTTATGCATTATAACTCACACAGTCCATATAAATGCAGCCTGATGAATCTTTAAATGTGTTACAGGGCATTTCATCATTTATTGGCTAATTCGCAAAAGCACAATTAGATGAGTCAAAACTATGTAGGAAAATAGATTAGGGTAAATCAAATCAGTGACATACAAACTTGGCTGAGCTGCAGAAATTAGTGGTGATAGATTGAAAATTTTGGGGTCCCAACCCAGAGCCACTGAATTTTTAGGGAGGACCCAGCAATCGTATTAAGAACAACAGAAGACCCCCAGATGATTCTGGTGACCGTTATACTCAGGAAGGACTAAACCAGCAGACGTCTTGAGATCCCTTACTAGAATCTGGTTTCATAATCCCCAGGAACCTTTTTGGTTTAGTGGTCAATGTGAAACAAATTTCCACTGCCCAAATTGTCATATAACTCAGGCGGCGCATTCATTGATAACTGTGAATGTTCTCTAGGGAGTATAGAAGCCACTAACGCATTTCTCCTCTGGGACCCTGGTGGCAGAACCAACTCATCTATGATCTGCCACAGCCTGGAAATTAGAAGGCTGTCAATCACATTTAGGTTTCCACTGGGTCACATCACAGACAAAATAGCAACTTGTACACTGCTTTTGTGATACGCCACGTACAAGTAGGTATTAACATATCTTTCTCTACAGTGGTGAGCTAGGGTTAGTAGCCAGTTAATGGAACTAATTGTAATTGCTACCGGGGGGAATTATTTTATTTATGATATAAATATTACAAAAAGTATTCCAATTCTGTAATTTTAAAAAGGCGCCATTAAACATAGCTAAAGATCATAAGGGACTTTCACAAGAATTCTTGATTTTGCTAGGGATTTAAGGCCAATGGCAGGCTGACTAGGGCTCTGAGTTAGAAAGTGAGGGGGAGGGGCGCCTGGCTGGTTCAGTCGGTAGGGCATTTGACTCTTGATCTTGAGGTCATGAGTTTGAGCCCCATGTTGGGCATAGAGCTTACTTAAAAAATAAATTTAAAAAATAATGAGGGACAAGAAAAGAAAAATATTCCACCCAGTAGAGTCATGGATATTATATTCTACTGGTCCTGTTTTTTCATATTTCATGCCATGTGACTTTTTATTTTATTTTATTCTTATTGAGGTAAAATTGATACACATTATATTAGTTTAGGTATATTACATAATTTGATATTTGGTAAATACTGTGAAATGGTCACCACAATAAGTCTAATTAAACTCGGCCACCTGACTTTTTTAAATGTGCTAACATTTTTATTTGAAAAAAAAACATATGATAAACACCCATAGTGCAAACGGTGTTCAATAACTATTTTGTGGGACACCTGAATGGCTCAGTTGGTTAAGCATTCAACTCTTGATTTCAGCTCAGGTCATGATCTCACAGTTCATGAGTTCGAGGCCCCGCATCAGGCTCTGTGCTGACAGTATAGAGCCTACTCAGGATTCGTTCCCTCTCCCTCACTCTCTGCCGTTCCCCCACTTGTGATCTCTAAATAAATAAATAAATAAATAAATAAATAAATAAATAAATAAATAAACATCATTATTATTATTTTGTTTTCACCTAAGATATCTACCCCGTATGACCTTCCCTCCCTAAAGGCAACAACTGATAACATACACCTATACTTTCTGTCCTTCCAGAAGTGTTCAATGCTGTATGTGCACGCTTGTGTGTGTGTGTGTGTGTGTGTGTGTGTGTGTGTACGTGCGCCTCTTCACAGTGAAGTGCAAGGTTCTGGCATTAAGATGTCTGGGTTTGAACCCTCGCTCAGCCACCAACTGTGCAACACTGACTGAATTCAGGCTTCTGAGTTGTAAAAAAGTGAATAATGGACTCTACCCACAGGATCGTTGGGGGATTATATAAGCTAAAGCATATGAAGTGCCTGGATCTGTCTGGCGTATGACAAGCACTTTTAGCACTGGATATGCCGACTCCCTGTGCTTACAGACTGGGGAACACATCCCAACTCACCCCGCTTGACCTCCCACTGGCATGGCGGCACAGTGGTCCATGACATGGACAGGACCCATGACATTCCCCATCCCCCTGTAACAGACGTCTCTTCCATAAGTGAGATTCCACTTTTATAAGCCATGTTGCACCCACCTTCCTACATGTGGGTGCTTCGGCACCTATGCCAGGTTGGGGGGTAAGTTCTCAAGGAAGAATTCCTGGGTCTATGGCTCCCACTGCTCAAATCAACACCAAACTGCACATGAAGTAAGTGAGTACAAAAGATGTTTTTCAAGCCATTCCCTGGACTGGAGGGAAATGACTGCAAGATTTGTGATCAGAACCTTCTTCCTATGAAAGTGAAATCAGTAAAAAGATGGCACACAGACAGGACAAGCAGATCTGTGGCAGAAGGGGGGGCTTTGGACCCTTCAGGAACTTTCTAGACTCCTGGTGGTGGCAATTTCAGAAGACCAGCACTGCCACCACAGGCAGCCAGAAACTCACCGGAGGAGGCGTCGCATGGCAAGACCATCTCGGCCTCAAGCAGGGCATCTGGCACATTCTCTCATCTGCTCGATTGGGCTGATGTGGAAGAGGGTGGGCCAGTTGTGGAAAACAAGGTGCTGAGAAGATCAGGGTCCCATCACCTGCAGGCCACTGGGCCACAGATAGGGTCACGGGCGGCTGCCGTGGGGAGACACCCTAGTTATCATGGACACTGCAGGGGCACAACCCGAGGCCCAGGGGCCATGGGATTTGCCAAAGTCTTGGAACCCATGCTTTCTGACTGCCGTTCTAGTCACCCTCCTGCCGTCCCACAGTGGCCCCATTGTGCCTAAAAGGACACCCCTGAGTAGAGTATTGCAACTGGAGAGGGGTGTGTGTGTGTGTGTGTGTGTGGGTGTGTGTGTGTGCGCGCGTGTGTAGTGGAGAGGTAGGAAGTCTTGCTGCACAGATAACTTCCCTCAGACTCAATATTTTGTCTGGTGTGAGGAGATGTTGGGGAGTGAATATCAACAATTCCACACAGCTGACAACAGGATGAGTCTCTCTTACCCCCTTCCTTTAAACAAATTTTAGGGGCTTAGTCAGGGAAGCACCCAACTTCTGCTCAGGTCATGATCTCGAAGTTCATGAGTTCAAGATCCATGTCAGGCTCTGTGCTGACAGCTCGGAGCCTGGAGTCTGCTTCAGACTCTCTGTCTCCCTCCCTCTCTGCCCCTCCCCTACTCATGCTCTGACTCTCTTTCTCCCAAAAAAACACAAACATTAAAAACAATAAATAAAAAAATTTAAAAATTTTACTATAAAAATTATTATAAAATAATAAAATTTTACAATAAATTTTATTTTACTACAAAAAAATTTAAGCCTATGAAAAGAAAATTTGCTTAAGCAAATAAACTTATGTAGCGGTCACCATTTCACTTAGTCACCAGACATTGTTGGTTCATCTGCATTAGATGGGGGTTTCATAACATATTTCCAAGCCCACTTTTCTAAAAAGTTTATTTATTTATTATGAGAGAGAGAGAGCATGTGTGAGAGTGGAGAAGAAGGGCCAGAGAGAAAGAGGGAGAGAATCCCAAGTAGGATCCATGTGTCAGCACAGAGCCCAACGCGGGGCTCGATCCCATGAACCATGAGATCATGACCTGAGCTGAAATCAAGAGTCAGATGCTTAATCGACTATGCCCCAGGCACCCCCACTCCGGAAGGGCTTCTGTTTCCTCCAGCTGTATCCAGCTGGTTTCCGTAGCATCTTGTCCTTGGAGCATTTTGTTATTGCCTTAGTTCAAATCAATGCAACTCTGAATCGGTGAGAACTGGAACTGTGTAAAAATACTGTCATTTCCGGAAGATTCCTGATCCGCTGCTGGCTCAGAGCTCCGGGAGCATTAGGCTTTTACGCACGAAAGGAAGACACACACTTAATGATGCTCTTTTCTGATTCTATCGGACATTTGTCACTATGCGTAGCTGCGCCTTAGCGAGTATCATTCCTGATTGCTTGGCATCTCTTAAAAATACTGAGGACCCAGCACACTGTTCTTGCCCAGACACAGTGCGATTTTTCTGGTGTATTTGTCTGCAGCACCAAACATCTTTGCGTCTCTTCGGTGCGACAAGAGCAGAATGTTAGGTGAGGGAAGGAAGAGGGGAGAAATGGGGAAGGGGCATGGAATGGTGGCTTTCTTCTGCCTGTATTTCATAGTTCTGGGCAAAGAACTGCATTCCTTCAGACTATCAAACAAGATGGCACGTTGAATATGCCCAGAAGTCTCTCCAACTTCTTGGTCCTCAATTAAAAAAAAAAAAAAAAAGTTGTTCTTAACAAAAGCATGAACAATTAGAACCAAGACAATGAAAAAAGAAAACAAAAGAAATGGCATTTTGGAAGCAGGGAAAAATGGATAAAGCAAATGGACCTGCTGGAACCAGAATTCTGAATTGTGAACCCGCAGTGGAGAAAGAAGGTGCTCAGGGGCTCCTGCAGCAAACGGTCGGCTTCACCTAGAATGGTGAGCGAGGGGCTAGTCACAGGACAATGGAAGGCTGCTCGACAACAGTGATGGGCCCAGCTCCCTCCCCGCTTCCCCCAGGCTGTGGAGTACCAGGCAGAGCTGGAAACAGGGTTACAGATCACGAACAGACACCAAGTGGAGGTTCACGGGCAGAGTGTTACAACCTCCCTCAGCCATTTCCCCCCATGGCCCCCATCTGGCTCCCCAGCCCTGATGGGAATCAAGTCCACCCTACATGCAAGAGGTTAGAAAGTCCTCAGAACCATCGGGCCTGACCTGCCCAAGAGAAAGACACTTCTACAAAGGCCTGGACGTAAGGCAAGCCGACCCCCTACACCCCCACTCTGATGCCAACTCCCAGCAAGCCCACCCACATGCACAGAGCGTTCAGTTAGTCTTACGGGGGTCCACTGTGATCGGAGAGTCGATTCCATAGCTACTGGAGGAAAGGCCTCAGTGTAGAAGAGTGACCAAAAGGAAGAAACAAAAAAAAGAGGGGCGCCTGGGTGGCTCAGTTGGTTGGGCGGCCAACTTCTGCTCAGGTCATGATCTCACAGTTCGTGAGTTGGAGTCCCAGGTCAGGCTCTGTGCTGATAGCTAGCTCAGAGCCCGGAGGCTGCCTTGGAATCTGTGCCTCCCTCTCTCTCTCACTCTCCCCTGCTCATGCTGTTTTCTCTCTCTCAAAAATAAATAAAACATTTTTAAAAATTAAAAAAAAAGAATCCTGAGGAAAATGGAGACCAGGGAGAAGATGTGGGGAGGGAGAGGGTTGTGAGGGGTGTGGGGGGGAGGAGAAAGTTTTTATTACAATCCCTAGAAGTTTTTAAGAAGATATTGAATCCATGAAACAAAGGTAAGATGCTGTTTTTTTTTTTAAATTATAGAACACAAAAGAGGTCTGAAAATTTAGAAGAAAAAGAGCAGAAATAAAAAACTCAACAGAAAATTTGAAAGATAAGTTTGAGGGAACCTCTTAGAAAGCAAAACAAAAGGCCAAAGGTGTAGAAAATAAAGATAAGGAAATAGAAGCCTCGTCTAGTATTCTCAACAGTCAAGTCATAAAAGTTCTGGGAAAAGAGAACGGGGAAGAAAAGATATAAGAAAAAAATCACTGAAGAGGGGCACCTGGGTGGCTCAGCTGGTTGAGCGTCTGACTTTGCTCAGGTCATAATCTCACTGTTCCTGAGTTCGAGCCCAGCATCGGGCTCTGTGCTGACAGCTCAGAGCCTGGAGCCTGCTTCAGAGTCTGTGTCTCCCTCTCTCTCTCTGCCCCTCCTTCACTTGTGCTCTCTTTCTCTCAAAAATAAACATTTAAAAACCATTTTTTTTTAAATCCACTGAAGAAGTAGCCCATGAACGTTTCCCAGATTGCAGAATCTAAGTTTTCCTAGTGAAAGGTGCTCTCCAGGGCCTGGGAGGTAGAGAAAACTAGACCTACACTAGGTCACCGGGGACAAGGAGAAGATCATAAAAACTTCCTGAGGGGAGAATAAAGTTACTACAAGGGACAAAGGAGCAGAAGAACAGACCTTCTGAATGGCGGCTTTGGAACTCTGAGACAATAACAGAATGCCATCAGAACTCTAAGGAGGGGTGTCTGGGTGGCTCAGTTGGTTAAGCAACAGACTTGGGCTCAGATCATGATCTTGCAGTTCATGAGTTTGAGTCCTGCATGGGGCTCTGCAGTGACGGCTCGGAGCCTGGAGCTGCTTCGGATTCTGTGTCTCCCTCTCCTTCTGCCGCTCTCCTGCTCACACTTTGTCTCTCTCTCTCAGAAATAAACAAACATTAAAAGAAAAGATAAAGCACTCTTATATATATTTTTATATAATTTTATATAAATAAAAAAGTGCTTGCCTCCAAAGGGAAGAGGACATCGTACTTAGAAACTCGTTCTACAGGAGAAAGTTAACAGAGGACCATGGCGGAGGGGAAGGGGAAAAAAAATAGTTGGGGAGAGAGAGGGAGGCAAACCATGAGAGACTCTTGAATACTGAGAACAAACTGAGGGCTGAACGGGGTTGGGGAGAAGGGAAGGAGGGTGATGGGCGTAGAGGAGGGCACTTGTTGGGATGAGCCCTGGGTGTTATATGGAAACCAACTTGACGATAAACTATAAAAGAAAAAATAAAACTCGCTCTAGCCCAATTACCAAGCTAGTAGGAGGACAGAATCAAGAATTTTTAGGCCTTAAAATAATTTCCCTTCATGTACCTTATTCAGGAAGGTATGGAAACATTATCCTACTAAAACAATAGTTACACAAAAAATTTAAAACATGAGGTTTTCAACCAAGAGAAAAGAAGAGACTTCTCAGGAGGACGGTAACAAGAGGTCCTGGAGAGGCGGCTGTGTAGCCACAGGCGGGCCCGTCTTCTTGGGAGCGGGTTAGAAGGATCATGGTGAGACTTCTTCATTTTTATTTATTTATTTGTTTACTATTTAATTTTATTTAAATCCAAATGAGTTAACATATAGTGTAATAATGGTTTCAGGAGTAGAATTAGTGACTCATCACTTACACATAACACACAGTGCTCAACCCAAAAAGTGTCCTCCTAAACCCCGTCACCCATTTAGCCCATCCCCCCACCCAACACCCCTTCAGCAACCTTCATTTTGTTCTCTGTATTTAAGAGTCTCTTACGGTTTGCCTCTTTTTTTTATCTAATTTTTTCTTCTCTTCCCCATGTCAATCTGTTTTGTTTCTAAAATTCCACGTGAGTAAAATCATATGAAATTTCTGTCACTCTGACTGACTTATTTTGCTTAGCATAATACACTCTAGTTTCTTCCACATTGTTGCAAATGGCAAGATTTTATTCTTCTGACGGCTGAGTAATATTCCATTTTATATATCATATATCATCCCTTCTTTGTCCATTTTCCAGTCAATGGACATTTGAGCTCTTTCCATAATTTCCATAATTTGGTTACTGTTGATAATGCTGCCACAAATACTGGGGTTTTTGTGTCCCTTCGAATCAACATTTTTATATACTTCGGATTAATACCTAGTAGTACAATTGCTGCATCATAGGGTTGTTCTATTTTTAATTTTTTGAGAAATCTCCATACTGTTTTCCAGAGTGGATACACCAGTTTGCATTCCCACCAGCAGTGCAAAAGGGTTCCCCTTTCTCTGCATCCTCATCATCTGTCATTTCCTGAGTTGTTAATTTTAGCCATTCTGACAGGTGTGAGGTGGTATCTCATTGTGAGTTTGATTTGTATCTCCCCAATGATGAGTGGGTTGAGCATTTTTTCATGTGTGAGTTAGCCATCTGGATGTCTTCTTTGGAAAATTGCCTGTTCATGTCGTTAGCCCATTTCCTCACTAGATTATTTGTTTTTGTTTCTGGGTTTTTTTGTGTTTTTTTTGCATGTTGAGTTTGATAAGTTCTTTGTAGATTTTGAATACTAACCCTTTATCTGATATATCATTTGCAAATATCTTCTCCCATTCCAATGGTTGCCTTTTAGTTTTGTTGGTTGTTTCCTTCACTGTACATAAGTTTTTTATATCTTGATGAGGTCCCAATAGTTCATTTTTGCTTTTGTTTCCCTTGCCTCTGGAGATATGGCAAGTAAGAAGTTGCTATGGCTGAGGTCAAAGAGGTTGTTGCCTGTTTTCTTCTCTAGTATTTTGATGTTTTAGGTGTTTCATCCATTTTGAATTTATTTTTGTGTATCGTGTGAGAAAGTAGTCCAAGTTCATTCTTCTGCATGTTGCTGTTCAGTTTTCCCAACACCATTTGCTGAAGGGACCATCTTTTTTCCACTAGATATTCTTTCCTGCTTTGTCAAAGATTCGTTGGCCATACATTTGTGGATCTATTCTTGGGTTACTAAAAACCATAAAATATCTAGGAATAGACTTATCCAAAGAGGTAAAAGATCTAGATGCTGAAAACTACAGAAAGTTTATGAAAGAAATTGAAGAAGACACAAAGAAATGGGAAAACATTCCATGCTCATGGATTGGAAGAATATATATTGTTCAAATGTTGATACTACCTAAGGAAATTCACATATTAAATGCAATCCCTACTAAAACAATACCAGCATTCTTCACAGAGCTAGAACAAACAATCCTAAAATTTATATGGAGTGAGAAAAGATCCCAAATAGCCAACGTCATGTTAAAGAAGAAAACCAAAGCATCACAATTCTGGACTTCAAGCTGATTACGAAGCTGTAATCATCAAGAAAGTATGGAACTGGCATAAAAACAGACACATAGGTCAATGGTGAGATTTTTTTTTTTTTGATAAGAAGAAACCTAATATGTATGCAGATGTTGAGGGGTGGGACGCCTGGGTGGCTCAGTCCATTATGTGTCCAACTCTTGACCTTGGCTTAGGTCTTGATCTCAAGGTCCTGAGTTCCAGCCCCACATTGGGCTCCATGGCTGGGCATGAAGAATAAATAAAATAAAGTTTAATAAAAATAAAAAGTAATGGGGTGCTTGGGTGGCTCAGTTGGTTGAGCATCCAACTCTTAATTTTGGCTCAGGTCATGATCTTACATTTTGTGAATTCAAGCCCCTCATCAGGCTCTGTGCAGAGCCTGCTTGCGATTCTCTCTCCCTCTCTCTCTCTCTGCCTCTCCCCCTCTCTCAAAATAAATAAATAAACTTAAAAAACTAAAAAAATTATTAAAAAAAGAGAATGTTGAAAGGTGATATACATAAACTGGGGAGTTTGAAAGTAAATCAGTGGTGAGAATATAGAAAACCTAGATTATTAAAAAACAACCATTATCATCTTCAAAGAAAACAAAAAGTTGTATAAGAAAAAAGAAAACACAGAGCACATTGCATAGCTCACCTGTCAGTGGCATTTGCGGGGCCCCAAGAACAGAACACTAAATACTGGTCTAGCCAAAATTATAATATTGCCGTATGAAATGGATGGGGGCACAGGGTGTAAGAAAGAGCTCAATCATCATATTCCATAGCAGGAAGTCAGTAGGTACTGCCTAATGTGGAAAAATCAAGAAAGATCAGTATAAATGTGCTATGTAAAGAGATGGAGAAAAAATCAGTTAGAAGAAATAACTTTTCATTAGTGGACCAGTAGTAGTCTCTGGAGAGGGAGAAGTTGGTGGGGGTAGGGCAGGTTGGGAAACAACTGCTTTTCATCACAAGCTTTATATACTATTCAACAGTGAAAATTCTGTTCGTGCATTTTAGTTAAAATTGAAAATAAGTACAAACAAAACTATTCAAAATAGAAAAAATGGAGGGGTTCACAAATAGAAAGATCAGCAAAATGGACATGCCATTCTCACACTTTCGGTTTTATTTCCCAAAAGCTGCTTGGACTTCAGCTTGTAAACACTTTTCACATTGGTATTTGCACAGCTGTCAGTGTGCAAACCGCAACGCGTCTTGTGACTCATGATGTCCGAGGGAGAACATGCTAATTTTGGAGGGTATCCCGCCAGGTCCTCTCAAATAGGGGGACAAGGAGGTGGGAGTTGGGGTTTGTAGAACATCACTTAACGAGGGTCAGAAGATACCTACGATTAAGAAGAGTTGATCAAGTTTTTCAAATGCATTAAGCTAAGTGAAAATAGCCCGACTCAAGAGGATATATACGGTGTGAATACATTAACATGATGTTCTAGAAAAAGGAAACTATAGGAACAGAGAACAGATCGGTGGTTTTTTTTAGGAACTAGGAATGGGGAAGATATTGACAACAGAGGAACTCTGGGAAATTTATGCAGATGATTGGTAGTTCCAGAACTATACATATTTGTCAAAACTCATAGAACTAAACAGAGTGAATTACCTAATGCAAGTTATTCCTTGGTAAAATGGACTTTCAAAATTATATAAAAATCTATTGGAAATATCAATGTGATGATGAAGCAGGGAATGAAAATGTGGTCTGACCATAGGATGGAACATTACCCATCCATAAAGAGGAAAGGAGAGTACGGACACAAGCTGAAACATGGAGGAAACTTGAAAATACTGTGCCAAGTTGGGGCCTCCCGGGGGCCTCAGTTGGTTAAACCTCCGACTATTGATTTCGGCTTAGATCTTGCGGTTTGTGAGTTTAAGACCCATGTCAGGCTCTGCACTAACAGTGCAGAGCCTGCTTGGGATTCTCTCCTTCTCTCTGTCTCTCCCCTGCTCATGGTCTCTCTCTCTCTCTCTCTCTCTCTCAAAAATAAATAAACATTTTAAAATCTCACTTTTAGTAAGTAGTCAGAGATTAAGGGTGTTTTTAGCATTCCTTAATAGGGAGATAGGAAAGACTGGGACCAGTGATATCCATTTATTGGGTAATGGCTAAGTATGATAAAACCATGTGATAGAGTATGGTACAGACAATGAAAACCTATTTTTTTTAAGAAAAAGTACATAAGAGAAATCTGGCATCTAAAATTTTATATACACAGTGCAAATGGAAAAATAAAATCTGTATAATTTGTAGCACATGAAATTTATAAAAACAAATTATTTTGGAAGACATCTCTGATGTTTTATGTTAAACACTTAGTGAAACTATTATTGACCGTTAAAATCCAAATAGGAAATAAAAGAAGTTCAGACTAATTAAGCTTTCTGTGTAAAATAAACTGGTCTTACATTAGCTAGAATACTAGGTGAACTTTTTTTTATCCTGTTACAAAATCAGGGAGAAGACACAGTTCATTTAAAATGAGACATATCAAAGCAGTATAATTTGTCCAGGGATTAATCATGTTTAGTAATATTCCAGCTATTTGCCCCCAGATAATCTTTCTGTATTTAGGTACCTAAATCCTAAAAACCTTTACATTTTGTTGAATATCTCTGACATTTTCTTAGCATTTTCTCTCTTTTTCTGTCTGGTAACAACTTAAATTTATCTTGCTTTTTATCTTATAATTTAACAACCAAGGCCAATAACTTAATTCATGGAGATTAATAAATGCTTGTACAAATCAAGATGTCATAATTTGAAAATACTTAGAGAAGAAATAAATGTTAACTCCACATGCAGGTCCTCTGAAAAAGCTTAAATACTTGATTAAGTATAACTCAGAAAATTTTTTGTATTACAAGTGTTTATCCAGCTCTACAAGTCAACCAGAATAGGAGGTCTTTGGGGCGCCTGGGTGGCTCAGTCGGTTAAGCCTCCGACTTCAGCTCAGGTCATGATCTCACAGGTCGTGGGTTCAAGCCCCACATCGGGCTCTGTGCTGACAGCTAGCTCAGAGCCTGGAGTCTGTCTTCGGATTCTGAGTCTCCCTCTCTCTCTGTGACCCTCCCCTGCTCACGTTGTCTCTCTCTCTCTCAAAAATAAATAAAAGATTAAAAAAATTTTTTTAAATAGGTGGTCTTCTATTGTAAGAGATTCTATAGTTCAATATATTAACTCCCTACAAAAGTAGCCAGATATAAAAGCCTGTTTAGAAATCTCTCCATACCCACGCGCTGGAAGAGTCTCTTCGGGCAAGATAGGGCGACTCTAGAGGCATGTGTAGCTGATTCCTACAATTTCGTTTTGTATTGTTTCCCGAGGTGCTTGCGTCACATTAAGGGCTCACATTTATGATTTATTTAAACCTTGTTATCCAAGCACTTCTAGAACGATTGAGGAACCTCTGAAAATCCAGTCTTCCATTAAGGCAACAAAAACACCACCAAAAACAGTCAAAATCAACTTTTTCAGTGTCTGGAAATTAACCAAAGGCTTGCAACAATCCAGGGCCTGTTCCTTCAAGAAAACTGACTGAATCTTGGTAGGAACAATGGCATTTCATTTTATTTATTTATTTTTAATTATTTCTTCTTTTTCTGAATGTTAATTTTGAGAGAGAGAGAGAGAGAGAGAACGCAAGTGAGCATGAGCAGGGGAGGGGTAGAGAAAGAGTGAGAGAGAGAGAGTGGGGGAGAGAGAGAGAGAGAGAGAGAGAGAGAGAGAGAAAGAGGGAGGGAGGGAGGGAGACACAGAATCCAAAGCAGGCTCCAGGTTCTGAGCTGTCAGCACAGAGCCCGACATGGGGCTCGAACTCACGAACCATGAGATCATGACCTGAGCTGACGTTGGCCCTTCACTGACTGAACCACTCAGACGCCCCAGAACAATGCATTTTAATTTGTCCCATTGCACATCCCCTTTCTGAAATTCCATGGTAGCCTTGAAACCTAAAAGTCTTGGAATCAGTCAGTGCGGGAATGATAGCCTGTTGGCCACTTGAGGGAGAAGAATGGGCCTGGAGCTCTCCACAAAGCCTCAGTCCCAGAGAACTGTCACTGTGTGATCTTTCTGGCAGTTTCTCTGTCACCCCCACAGGAGCCACGGGCACAGTCGACGTATAACTAATACGCAAGAGCTACAGAAGCAGGTTGGCACGCGCTGCCACTCACCGGAGGGACGGAGACGGGCAAGCCAGCGCTCCGGGGGTCCGTCCGAGAGGCGCACGCCAGCTCCTGCCGGTACGTTGCCATGAGCACATCGCACTGACATCTCCAGAAATTACTGTCAATGATAATTCAGGAAAATGACTACAGTTAAAAGCCCAGCTGAAACCCAACTTGTGTACAAGGAGAATCAATTATCTGTAAATCAAATGTCCCTGGGAAAAGCCAGGACGAGGTTTATAAAAGCAAAACCTATAGACCGTCTGTGGGCCAGAGACTGCTCTTATTTCATTGTCTTTGGAGACGCGGCTGAGCTGAAAACTATCAAGGAAGGCAGTTTGCCCTGGAGCAGATGGACATACTTAGAAGGGAAGACAGTTTTAGTTATTCATGGGTTTTGCACGAAACCTGTGATTTCAGCTGTGGCTGAATGCGGAAGGCACCTGTGCCTTACTTACGTCAGATCTGTTGGTTTCTTAATTGCGCTTCCTCATAGCGTAGGCTTTGAGTCCACTAGACTAGGCTTGTCATTTCCTACCTAAACAATACTGAACATTAATTTCCTCATCTGAAAGTGGAGATAATGATATTGACATCATGGCATGATTGGGAGGATTCAGGCAGATGTTTGCAACACACTTAATACAGCATCTCCCACATCGGAGACACTCAGCAAATGGTAGACTTTATTAGCAGTTATTATGCGAACAGCTCACTGTGTCAGTCAGGGTCTGTTCAGGAGAAAGAAACCACACTGAACAGGGTGAGTTGAATATAAAGAATTATTAACCATAATGGGGGACTACCTAGAATACAGGAAAAGAAGGTGTAGGGAACAGTCACTACCTCCAGTGGGAAGGTAGGGCATCTAAAAAAAGAAACCTGGGGCACTTGGGTGGCTCAGTTGGTTAAGTGTCTGACTTCGTCTCAGGTCATGATCTTGTGGTTTGTGAATTTGAGCCCTGCACCAGGCTCTGTGCTGACAGCTCGGAACCTGGAGCCTGCTACAGATTCTGTGTCTCCTCTTTCTCTGCCCCTCTACCACTTGTGCTCTGTCTCTGTTTCTCAAAAATAAATAAATGTAAAAAAAAATTATAAAAATGGAAGAAACCTGAGAGTCATCCCTACCCTAACCTACCCAGCAAAGGCTGAGATACAGACCTTGTGGAAGACAGTATGGCCATGGCCATGGCCATGCTGCTGGATGTGGTAAAGTTTACCAAGGTTCCACACTGGTGGAATTTAGTAAAAATCTACCCATCGGGGTGCCAGGGAAAACTGCCCCTGGGGAGATGTTGCATCACTGGCCAGGCACCCTGAAAGGAACAACATTGGGTGTCCCAGACCCACAGCAACCAGGAACACCTTCCCCGAACCTGGTCTACCAGTGGTGAAGAGGGATGATATGAAGGGGGGGGAGAAAAGACATGATCATGCTTCGTGGAAAATTCCTGCATTTGTACCTAAACCTTAGTTAGGTCAGGACTGCACAGTTTCATTCATTGTAATCCCATGTGATATAATGAACCTCATATAGATATATTTTTACACAATTATAATTTTTACACAATTTAGAATAAAATGCCAATTGTAATTCCTGAACTATAGAAGGAAAAGACTATTTGAGGGGATCCACTGTGCCACTATGAATATTCAGTGAGGTAAAGCCTACTGTAAGAAATCAGATTTTATTCCTACAGAATTCCACCAATCAGCTTTTGTTGCCAACCACTAATTTGCTGGATGTTTAGGGTTCTTTTTTTTTTTAATTTAAATTTTGTTTGTTTTACTTTTTTTTTTTTTAACATTTATTTATTTTTGAGAGACAGAGCATGAGTGGGGGAGGGACAGAGAGAGAGGGATACACAATCTGAAGCAGGTTCCAGGCTCCGAGCTGTCAGCACAGAGCCCGTCCTGGGGCTCAAACCCACCAACTGTGAGATCATGACCTAAGCTGAAGTCAGACACTCAACTGACTGAGCCACCCAGGCGCCCCTAAGTATTTTTTATTGTAAAGCAAGAGAGTGTACAAGTGTGGGAAAAGGGCAGAGGGAGAGAAAGAGAGAACCTTAAGCAGACTTCTTTCTCAGTGTGGAACCTGACACAGGGCTCAATCCCACGACCCTGGATTCATGACCTGAGCCAAAATCAAGAGTCAGACACTCAATAGACTGAGTCACCCAGGCACTCCATTCATGATTCTTAAAACCAAATAAATAAAAACACTTAATTTTCTGCTTCTAGTAAAGCATTGAAAAGATTTAGTAAAAACAAAACAAAACCAGAGTTTAAAAACCCCTGAAATCCTTGACATCACCCTTGTTAAGTACCGGTTCTTAAATGAAATCTCTCTTCCTGGTGACCAGGAAATAAGCAAGCTGAAGTTGGCAGACTTTGGAATCCATTTTCATTATTCAAACTAGAAGGAATTTTTCTTTCTTTTTTTTTTAAAGATTTTATTTATAAGTAATCTCTACACCCAACATGGGGCTTGAACCTACAACCCCCAAACTCCACCAACTGAGCCAGTCAAGCACCCCCAGAAGTAATTTCTCTTACAAATCTCATTGGTCAGAAGAGAAGACAGAATTGCTCTTCTACATTATTTTGCACAGAAATTGTTTTTCCTGGTTGCTGTGTGTGCGCGTGTGCACATCTGTGTTTGTGTGTTTACCATTCATCCAGCTGTTGAGTTTGTGTCTTGGAAACACTGACATTTTGCAACCACCCTGTGTGTGGGTGGGGGTGTCTAACCAACCCTGTGTTTCTTGGAAGGGTCACATCCACACAGTGACACAAACACTGAAGCAGGTGAAATCGGTAAGAGGGCGTGCAGGATGCCACTGTGGGTGGCCGGAGTGTCCTGAGCCATTCACTAGACTTGGAACCAGAGGCTCTGTGTCAGAACCCTCGGCTCTGGCTTCCTAGGCAGTGTGTGTGGCCTTAGACTAAGGAGGTAGGCAGCCTGTTTGAGCCTGTTTCCTGGCCTATGATATCGTGATGATACTTAGTTGTCTGTTTGCTATAATTCAATAGACACAAAAGGGTCTGTTAGTGAGTCAAGTGCATATTAGGTACTTGGTAAAACTTACAAATATCTAAATCAATTACAGGAAATATTTGTCCAATTTGTTGTATTCATTGATAGCTTATTGAAATACCTTGGTATTAATAGGTTAATATGGTTACTTATCCAACATCTTACCCAATTGTGGTCTTCAGATTTGCTGATTTGTAGCTTATGTACCAGGAGAATTGTACATGTTCGTTAACAGAAAAGGTGCATGCTAACTGTAAGAGATGCACTTTGTTTGTAAGATCTAGTCTTCCTCCTCTGTTGATTTGCTTACTGGGTCCGCAAACATTTACTGAGGTTCCGCCCGACCCTTACCCGGCACAGGCTACACACTGTGGATTCAAAAACTGATAAAACATGGCTTTGGGGAGCTTAGATTTTAGTGATGGAAGCGGACAGCTGAAACCAAGGCACCATAGTAAAAGCTATCCTGGAGCTCTGGGGACATGGAGCAAGACGGGACTGACCTTGCCTTGGGTCCCAAGTTGCATCTTGAAGAATGAGAACAAAGAGAAGGGCATGCCAGGCAGAGAATAAAGCCTGTGCCTAGCTATGGAATCCTAAAGATCCTGATGCCACCTAGGGAGGAGGGGCTGCCCAGTGTGGTTGAAGAACAGGCTGCGTGGTCAGAAGGGAGGAGGCTGCAGATGCCACACAGGGCTGACCTGCAAAGAGCTTTGAATGCACACAGACCAGTGCAGTCTATTGTCTTCGCAATGAAAAACTCCCAGAGGTTCTCGGCGGGGGAGTGCAATGAGCAAATATAGGTTTTAAAAAGCTTACTGTAGACCCCTGTTTACAGTAAGGTGCCCCTGTGTCGTGTTTCCGTATAAAAAAAGAATATTTATGGCTGCTCAGGTCCTTCCCGTAGGTGTCAGTACCTCTGCGTCCCCGGCATAGTGGAACATCGGCCACATGACCTCGAGCTGCTGGCAGATACCCAGAACTCATGGCTGGCTTGGGCTTCCAGGTAAATGGAGCAAGCCCCACCACTGTGTCACTCTGCCCCTGATCCAAATGACAGACGCTGGACACAATGCAAGAAGTAGCCACCGAGGACTCTGACAAGTAAACAGAATGAGGCAGATTGGTGGGGGTGGGGTGGGAGGGTGTCACAACTTGGAGAAGTAACGCCAAGGGAATCAGTTTCCCAGAGTTTTTTCCCCCTCCCTTTTCTCTCTCATGGTTTTGTCTGGAAGGTGGGCTCCAATCACAGAACTCCAAGGCTAACACTCAAAAGGAAACCCCATATTTCTGGCCAAAGAGCTCAAGAAAGGGGCCCCTGTGTCTGAAGAGTGTTGTGGGGGCAGAAGATGGGCTCTGCATTTTGTTTTTCTCCGTTCTTCTCCTGGCTTTGCCTCCAAGGGCACGTGTGAGCTGCAGGGCTGTCGGGCTGTGGCAAAACAGGTGCCACCTGAGAGAAAATCCATGCCCTTCTGCCCACAGAAATCAGGCTGGGGGTGCCTGTGAGCTGGAGGGTGTGGGAGAAACCTTGGAGAGAAGAAAGTAGGGCAAAGGTGGTTCCCTATGGGTGCCTGGCTGGCTTGGTTCTGTAGGGCATGAGACTCTTGATCTCCGGGGGGTGAATTTGAGCTCCGTGTTGGGTGTAGAGACTATTTTTTAAAAATTGATTTCCTAATCCTGTGTGAACTCGTGTAATTCTGGGGCTCGCTTCTGATCTGTGCACGCAAGACACAGCCCCCAAGCAGCATAGGGAAGGCTTGGAATATTGAATGGAGGTTGGAACCACTATCCACAGAAAGCAAAGGAGAACTCCCGTCTGAATCTAACTGGGTCGACTGCCTGCTAAAAAAGAAAAAGGAAAAAAGCGCAGCATTCTCAAGAAAACTTTAATTGAATTATAGGAGGCTAGTATGACCCTGATACCACAACCAGACAGATTTTACAAGGGAAGGAAAGAACTATTAGCATCTTCATGAACATGAAGGCAAAAATCCTTAACAAAATGCTATCAGTCAGAATCCAGTATAATAATCACGGGACTGTGTGGGTTTTATCCCAGGAATGAAGCGCCTGTTCAATATTTAGAAATAAATCGATATAACTCACCGTATCAATAGGTTAAAAAGAAGCCATGTGACCACCTCAACAGATGCAGAAAATACTTTTGACAAAATTCTACAACATTCTCAATTTTATAAAACCAAGAGAAATAGAAAAGGACCCTAGCAATCTGATAAGGAGTGTCTGCAAAAGCCTGTACTAACATACTTCATGAGGACACTTTGTCCGCAGGACTGGGGACAGTCTGCTCTCACAACTTCTACTGAACATTGTGCTAGAGGCTCTAGCCGGTGCAATAAAGCAAGAAAAAGAAATAAAAAGAATATGGCCTGGAAATGAAAAGAAAGTTTCTATTCACTGATCATGTAATTGCCTATGTAGAAAATGTCAACGGAGCACCTAGGTGGCTCAGTCAGTTAAGCAGCCGACTTCAGCTCAGGTCAGATCTCACGTTTGTGGGTTCGAGCCCCACATCAGGCTCTGTGCTGACAGCTCAGAGCCTGGAGCCTGCTTCAGAGTCTGTGTCTCCCTCCCTCTGCCTTTCCCCTGCTCACACTCAGTCTCTCTGTCTCTCAAAAGTAAATAAACATTAAAAAAAATTTTTTTAAAAAGAGAAAATCTCCACAAATGTGAAAGGTCTACTAGAACTATAATGAGTGGGAGGTTAGGCTGCAGAATACGTAGTTAATGCAGGAAAACCGTCCTATATTTATATGCTAGTATATTTGTTTTCTATTGGTATGTAACTTATTACCACACATTCAGTGGGCTGGATCTACATAAATGTATTATTTTACAGTTCCCATGGGTTTGGAATCTAAGAGCAGGGGAAATGGGCCCTCCGCTCTGAGCAGGCGGAAACGAAAGTTTTAGTTGGGGCTGCGATCTCATCTAAGGCTCAGGGGCCTCTTTCAAGCCCCTTCAGGCCGGCAGCAGAATTCAGTTCCTCGCACAGAGTCCTCAGCTCCTAGAGGCCACCCTTTGCGGAGGCAGATCACCTCAGCGCTTGTTTTCTCTTTCGGGGCTTTCAGGAAAGCGTCTCCCATGTCTGATCTGTAGACTCTCTTTGAAAGTGCTCACCGGATTAGATCATGCTCATCAAGGACAATCTCCTGTTTGAGTCACTCAAAGTCAAGTGATTAGAATCCTAATTACATGTGCAAAATCTCTCCACCTTTGCCATATAACATGACCTAGTGATGGAATGATGTCCCGTTATAGTCCCAGGACCTGCTGGCCCTCAAGGGGAGGGGATCATACGGAGGGCATATATCATGGGTTGGAATCCTGCCTCCAACAACTAGCAATAAACAATTGTAAATTGAACTAGAAAAACAGTTCTACTTTCAAAGTCACAAAAACCATGAAATAATTAGGCATAAATCTAACAGTAAATGTGCAAGGTTGCAAGTCGAAAACTGCAAAACAATTAATATTGCTAAAATGGTAGTTCTTTTCAAATTGATCTATAAAGTCAATGCAATTCAAATAAAAATCCAAGCATGATATATATATATACATATATGTATGTATATACATATGTTAAATTACATATATGTATGTGTATATATAATTTAATTAACAATTATATATAATTTAATTAACAATTATATATATAATTTAACTGACAAGTGGGTTCTAAAATTTTATGGAAAGGCAAAGAAACAAGAACTGGGAGAGAGAAAGAAAGAGAGAGAGACAGAGTGTGAGCAGGGGAGGAGCAGAGAGAGAGACACACAGAATGGGAAGCAGGCTCCAGGCTCTGAGATGTCAGCACAGAGCCCAATGCAGGGCTTGAACTCACAAACCGTGAGATGATGACCTGAGCCAAAGTTGGACGCTTAGCTGACTAAGCCACCCAGGCGCCCCCTAGATTTTTAAAGTAATCTCTACACCCAACATGGGACTCAGACTCACAACCCCAAGATCAAGAGTCACCGACTGATAATGCTCTACTGACTGAGCCAGTCAGGATTCCCCAAAGTAACCACATTTTCATGAGGGTTAAATATGTTAAAACCCACACAGGGCTTAGAAAAGGACCAGCCACAAGTTAGCATTTAGTGTCCTGGCTACTAGAGAATAATTAACTGTTCCTATCCTAATTGTATTATAATCATTATTATTATAAATAGCTAAATATCAGTGCATTATCAACGTGGTGTGTTATTCCTTTCAGATAATTTCTTAATCTAACTAAAGTATCACGATTCTCATGATGGCACATATTGGGATATATTTTTTAAATGCTTATGTATTTATTTTGAGAGAGAGAAAGAGTGAGATCAGAGGAGGGGCAGAGAGAGAAGGAGAGCGAGAATCTCAAGCAGGACTCATGCCGTCAGCTCAGAGCCCCTGGAGGGCCCGATCCCACAACCCCGGGATCATGACCTGAGCTGAGATCAAGAGTTGGATGCTCAACAGACTGAGCCTCCCAGGCACCCCTGGGATATATTTTTAGGTTTAGATCCTATATTTCCCAATTCCAAAAGACATGAAACTTGTCTTACACTATTAATCTGAGGAATCACAGTCATGGTTGTTTAATAACAAATAACTAAAATATCGGGCAGGGGCGCCTGGGTGGCCCAGTAGGTTAAGTGTCCAACTTCAGCTCAGGTCATGATTTCCAGGTTCCTGGGTTCAAGCCCCACAACAGGCCCTGTGCTGACAGCTCAGAGCCTGGAGCCTGCTTCGGAGTCTGTGTCTCCCTCTCTCTCTCTGGCCCTCCCCCTCTGGTGCACTGTCTCTCTCTCTCAAATACAAATAAAACATTAAAATAATTTCAAAACATTGGGCAGATCTTTAATACCAAGACTTCTGAACGATTGTACTTCTGTCATTGTTTTCTCTTTCTGATCATTTATTCCTAACAATTTATAACAGCAATGTTCTCGGGAAAATCCATAAAACTGCAGATCTTTATTTACTGTTCCAGCTACCAGTTACCTTGGCTTATTCTTTAAAATAGCTACATTTTCTTCAGAAAATATAAAAAAATAGATTTCTCTTTGTACTAGTACGAGGATATTTCCTAGCCTCTTAAAAATTGCGTTTTGTGCTCACTTCAGCAGCACATATACTAAAACTGGAAAAAATTGCGTTTTCCTGCTTTCGAGGATGATAGCCCTACCGTCAAAGGCTCCAACACCTCTTTCTACAGCCCGCTGCTCCCTCCTTTCTACGCACCCCTTCTTGGAGGATCCCCAAAGCAACAGGACTCACTCCCAGCAGCTCAAGCCACTCACCGAGCTGAGGCACCCTCCTTGGAACCCACAGGGGACCACGTCAGGACAGGTGATTTGTGTCTGTCCCTTGTTGCCATGAATACTTTTTCTCCTCTCTGTTCCGAGGAGGTGAGAGTCTGCCTTTCGCTGCTCCAGGGGTTCATTAGTGGTTTGGGGGAGCCCAAGGCGGAAATGCCAGGTGTCCTAGAGAGTCCCCATCCCACTGACGGCTGCGAGCACCCTAGGCTCTACAAGGTGGGGTGCTGAAGGCTTGGGGGAGGCAGAAAGGAGAGAGGGGTGCTTCGCGTTTCCCCTGAAACTGCCCACATGGTGGTTTGGGGATGTCTGCATTTGGCGGACACCCCCAGTGGTGCCAGCACCAAGGGGGTGGGGGTGGGTGAGCGGAGGTGGAGTACAAAAATAGAGAATGGGGGCGCCTGGGTGGCTCAGTCGGTTAAGTGGCCGGCTTCGGCTCAGGTCATTGTCTCACGGTTTGTGGGTTCGAGCCCCGCGTCGGGCTCTGTGCTGACGGCTCAGAGCCTGGAGCCTGCTTCCGGTTCTGTGTCTCCCTCTCTGCCCCTCCCCCACTTGTGCTCTGCTTCTCTCTGTCTCAATAATAAACATAAAAAATTAAAAAAAAATAGAGAGAGAATGGGTACAGAGCCCACCCCACCCGAGAGCAGCAGTGAGGGTCCCTGGGGTTGGCGTGGGGGCGACTAAGTAGGTGCCGGCTCACCTCAGAGGTCCCTGCAGATTCTCTCGCATTAGGATCTACCCCTTGCAGAGCTGTTTCCGCTGAGATCTGACTATTCTGATTTGTAACTCCTGGCAGGTTTCTTTAACAAGCACTTAAAAAAACATGGAGGAATTAGCTGGTAAGAGGCGAAGACACAGTATGGCTTAACCATACACAGATTTAATAAATGTGTAATTTAAGCCTATAAGCACAACTAATCCATGAATTTATATTACACAGGTGTGGTCCTGTTTTTACTGCTAATTCCCTCCGCTTGTGGAATTAATAGCTTTCTCACTTTCTTACTTTGTCTTCTTTTACGTTTATTTATTTTGAGAGAGAGCGCACACACCTAGAGCATGAGCGAGCAGGGGAGGGGCAGAGAGACAGGGGGAGAGAGAATTCCAAATAGGCTCAGAGCTGCCAGCTTAGAGTCCCATGTCGGCTCGAACTAACAAACCAGGAGGTCAGGACCTGAGCTGAAGTCAAGAGTTGGACGTTAACCACCTGAGCCCCTCAGGGGCCCCTAAGTTTTCTACTTGTTTAAGTCTCTGGTTTGTTCAATGCTATTCCATTGAACAATGCTTAGTTGCTTTGTTCCTCTTCTAAATCGTTAGCTGAGATCTATTTTATATCTTCTTTTTGCCTTCTTCTTAATATATTTATTTAGAGAAATCTATTTTCTGGGGCGCCTGGGTGGCTCAGTCAGTTGGGCCTCCGACTTTGGCTCAGGTCACGATCTCACATTCGTGGGTTCGAGCCCCCTGTCGGGCTCTGTGCTGACAGCTCAAGGCCTGGAGCCTGCTTTGGATTCTGTGTCTCCCTGTCTCTCTGTCCCTCCCCCTCTCATGCTCTGTCTCTCTCTGTCTCAAAAATAAATAAAACATTAAAAAAAATCTATTTTCTTCTAAATAACACTTTGCACTGGTAAATTATGCTGGGTAGAGTTTGTTTTTAAAATAAGATGTTAGTAATTTTTGTGGACTCTCTCTGTAACTTTATTGCTACTGTGGGGGGTGTTTTCAGTTCTATGGGGAGGGGCACTTGGGTGGCTCAGTTGGTTATGCGGTTAAGCATTCAACTTCAGCTCAGGTCATGACCAGGCGGTTTATGGGTTCGAGCCCCGCCCTGGGCTCTGTGCTGACAGCTCAGACCCTGGAGCCTGCTTCACATTCTGTGTCTCCCTCACTCCTCTGCCCTCTCCTCTCAAAAATAAATAAATGTTTTTAAAAAGTTTTAATTCTGTGGGGATATCAGTGAAGGCTCTTCTGGGTACTGAGTGATTTAGGCAAACGTGTGCAGTGTTGAGGGGCAGGGCCAGCTCTGGGATGCGGGTGCTGAGGTCCAGCCCGGGCTCCATCCTCCAGGATCCCTGTGCCCCACCAGGACCCAGCTAGGAAATCAAGTCACACCTCTGGATCTCTCTGGGTCAGGTTTCAGTTCCTGGGAGAGAAAATCTATTGTCCTGGCTTGGGCCAGGTGTCCAGTTCTGGGTCCAGCGGGAAGATACAAGCCCTCAGGACCCTGAGGTCCAGCTGAGGGTCCCCAGGGCTCCCAGAAGGGAGAACTATGACCTGAGCAGCCCCCCTTCTGGGCACACGGTGGAATGTGGACTGTCCAGTCACTTCCCAGGGAGGACTCTGGCCCATAACTTCTCTCTGCTTTCGTTTTCTCGTCTGTAGAATGGGGATCCTGACTAATACTTCCTACTTCAGAGGGTTATGGTGAAAATGAAATAATTAGTATTTGTAAACACACACAGAACAGTGCCTGTCACAGAACCAACCCTGTCTATGCGCTTGCTGTTGTATTTCTAATTTTGTCAACAAATGGCCTGTGGACTCCAAACTTCTTAGTCCAATATGTGATTATTTGGAATGTGAGACAGATTCATTTACATTTTTAAAGGTAGGTTCTCTAATTTTGCATCTTGTGCTCTGAAACTCTTTGTTAATTCTACCTTCCTGGTGGTGATGTTCAGCTCTGGGATCTTTTTTTTTTTTTACTGTCTTTTTGTTTATTTGATCTGCTGCATTCTGAACACAGGGTATTAAGGAATCCCAAGTTTTATTTATTTCTTCTTGGATAACTGTCACCTTCTCACTTATATATTTTGTCGTTGGGAAATGTGTAGCTCCTGATGAGTATTGTTGTTGTCGTTATCACTGCGCCTTTTATCATTCTAAAGTCTAATGTTGATGTTTCCTCGGGGCTTTTATTTAAAGTCTGTTTTGTCAGAGATCAAGATTAAACCTCTGCCTCTCTTACACTGGCACAGGCATTAATTTTAGTTTTGCCTTTTTTCTTTAAATGCATCTTTGGATATAATCCAAAATCCATCAAATTCTTGGGTTGGGTTTTTTTTTTTAATGTTTATTTATTTTTGAGAGAGAGAGAGAGAGAGAGAGAGTGTGAGGGTGTAGGGGAGGCAAAGAGAGAGAGGTGGGGGAGGGGCACACAGGATCTGAAGAATGGGCTCTGGGCTGATAGCAGTAACCCCAATGCGGGGCTCGAACTCACGAACTGAACCTAGAGATTATGACCTGAACCGAAGTTGGACACTCTACCGACTGGACCACCCAGGCAGGTGCTCCTTCCTTGTTTCCCTATGTGGCTTGAAAAGAGCCTCAGGACGCCTGGTACAATCTTGTTTGCTTGTCCATCCTCCCTGCAAGCCTGTGAGCAACTTGAGGGCCAGGCTGGCCAACCTCTAGGATGGATCCTGGCTCATAGGAGGCACTCAGTAAAGGTTGTTGAATAAATAAATGAATGAGACATTAATCTTGCTATTTATGGATTTAAAATGGTTTGGGGGTGCCTGGCTGGCTCAGTCAGTAGAGCATGTGACTCTTGATCTCAGGGTCATGAGTTTGAGCCGCACGTTGAGCAGAGATTACTTTAAAATAAAATAAAATAAAATGGTTTGAAGTTCTTTTTGAACTCCAAAAAGGTGTCATTATCTTCTTCCTCATCTTTGTTAAATCATTAATATTGTCGCTTTAAAATCTTTTTAGTTCCTTCTTATTTAAAATTTTTTTTAATGTTTTTTATTTATTTTTGAGAGACAGAGAGAGACAGCATGAACAGGGGAGGGTCAGAGAGAGAGAGAGAGAGAGAGACACAGAATCTGAAGCAGGCTCTAGGCTCTGAGCTAACTGTCAGCACAGAGCCCGACGCGGGGCTCGAATCCACGAACCATGAGATCATGCCCTGAGCCAAAGCCGGATGCTTAACCAACTGAGCCACCCAGGGACTCCAAGTTCCTTCTTATTTCTTTAAAAAGTTTATTTATTTTAGGGGAGAGGGAGAGAGAAAGAGAGAGAATGCGCTCACACTCACACAGGCAGGGGAGGGGCAGAAAGAAGGAAAGAGAGAACCTCAAGAGAGATCTCACAAAATGTGAGATCATCACCCGAGCCAAGATCAAGAGTTGGCCACTTAACCCACTGAGCTACCCAGCCGCCCCGTTTTTAGTTCCTTTTTAAATACCATGTTATTATATACTGTATTTCCCTTAAGACAAAAGATAATAATTTACACCATCAAACTTTCCCCATTAGTCATACTGACAAATTAATCTTTTCTGAGTCTACCTTTGAAATGCAAATTAAATTGTCCATTTTTAATGATCCTTGAAATGAAGGATTTTTAATGGTAGCCCTTTCCGTTCCTGAGGATTTACAAATGTGGCTCTTCTCCTGTCAAAGCAGAACAAATTGACGGAGTAACCGGCCTGGGATGATAATGCTTCGTCCGAAATTGCTCCGTAAATGTCTTCCCTGATTTTTCACTTGTAAAATTGAGGCGTTTCCTGTTCTCATATCTCTGAACAGCAGCTGCCTTACTCTGCCGCTTGTGACAGTTTTTAAAAAATATTGTTTCGTTACAAAATGTAACGCTAGAGAAGACCCCATTTACAATAGCAACAAATAAGGGAAACTATTCAGGAATAAATTTAAGAAGATACTGCATCATGAAGGCGGAAGTTCAATGGGCTGCCTTGATGTCTTTGAGCCTCATGGGGCCCCAAAGCCTTAGTGGTAAGTTCTGCTCCTGCTGGATACGCCCCCCCCACCCAGTGGGGTATTTATTCAGACAAGCCAGTCATATCTTCTAGTGGGAACCATCACTGCCTCCCGTCACCACAGAGCCTGACTCCCACCACACGGGCTGGGTCACTCTGCCCCCAAGTGTGGCCCCGCACGGCCTGGATGTCCTCCTCCCCGGACCAGGAATGCGTGTGACTAACAAACCACTGTCCATCCCGTCTGCGCTGTGCTGGTGTTGTGTGAGGGGCTGTCAGACACAATTTAGGGCACAGAATCCTTCCTTCGGCAGTGGGGTGAACAGGACTGATCAGAGCAGGTACTTGCAAAGGTTGTATAAGGAAAGTTTTAGAATACTCCTCAAAGACACAAAAATAGGCTTCAGCACAAAGGAAAATATCCCCTATTCTTGGCTCAACATTTTAAAGATGTCTGTTCTCCTAAGTCAATTTACACATTCAATACAGCCTGACCCAGTAAGAACCCCAACAAGCTATTTTATAGAGTTAGACAGACAATGTGACTCTAGAGTTCCTGTGGAAAACAAACAGGCAAGAACAGTCAGGAAAACAGTGGAAGATAAAAGCCATGAGGGCAGATTAGCCTGGCAGACGTGACATGGTAGGGCCAAGCCTCCATAATCAGCAATGTGGTGCTGGCTTGTGAAAGGAGACATAACAATGGAAGTAGACTGGGAAGCCCAGACTCAAGGCAAGTACACAGGGAAATTCAATACATGACCAACATGGCAACTCAGATCATTGGGTCAAAATGGACTTTAATAAATGGAGTTGGGAGCACTGCACAGCCATTTGGAGAAAGATAAAATCAGATTCATATTCCACTCCACACACAAAGCAAATCCCAAATGAATCAGGACTCTGGAGGTAAAGAAAACAATATCATCCAAGTATTTGCAAATAAATGGGGTGAATTCCTCTTTAAACTTGGTGTAGGGGGGCGCCGGGTGGCTCAGTCGGTAAGCATCCGACTTTGGCTCAGGTTGTGATCTCATGGTTCGTGAGTTCGAGCCCTGCATTGGGCTCTGTGATAACAGCTCAGATCCTGGAGCCTGCTCTGGACCCTTTGCCTCCCTCTATCTCTGCCCCTGTCCCCGCTCATGCTCTGTTTCTCTCTGTCTCAATAATAAATAAAACATAAACAATTTTTTAAATAAATAAAAAATAAATGAAGTCAAAAGACAACTGACAAACTAAGAAAATATTTGCAGCCTATTATTCTACAAAGTGCTAATATCCCTTATACACAAAAAATCTCTTCAATATTGAGAGACAAAGGACTAAAAATACAATAGAAAAATGGGAATGGGGTATGTGCAAACCATTCACAAAAAAACCCCATAAAAATTGCCCTCAAAACAGATGAAATAATGTCCAGGCTCACCCAAAATAAATCATACTAAGATCTCATTTCTCACCTATCTGATGGCACAAATATTAATGTTTATTTTTGAAGGAGAGAGAGAGAGACAGAGTGTGAATGGAAGTGGGGCAGAGAGCAAGGTAGACAGAATCCGAAGCAGACTCCAGGCTCTGAGCTGTCAGCACAGAGCCCGATGCGGAGCTCAAACTCACAAACTGTGAGATCGTAACTTGGGCCGAAGTCAGACGCTTAGCCGACTGAGCCACCCAGGCGCCCCTGCTGGCACAAATTCTTATACACGACACCATATTCTGGTGTTGAGGTTGCGGGGAAACAGAAACTCTCAGACGTTGCTGGTGCACATGCTCCCTGGCAAAGTTGTTCTGGAGAAAAAGTGGGCGGTTCCTAACGGTACTATGCATGCACTTCCCCTTTTGGACCCAGCAATTCAGCAATTCGACTTCTAGGACTCAATGCTATCGATATGCCTCCAACAACATGAAAAGATACATGTGCAAGGTTATTCATTGCAGCACCGTTCATAACTGTGAACCATCAGACACAACTTCCGTGCCTTTATGCAGGAGATTGCCCGGGTGAACCATGCTAGGTCCGTATGCTGGAGTACTCTACAGACATAAGAAAGGAGGAGGAAGCTCCCTCTGACCTGGTATGCAGTGACCCCCTGGAAAAGAGGAGTCTTGCAGCAGAGAGTAAAGGTTACCTGCAGTATGCTAAATTTCACATAAGGAAGAAGGGTTATAAAAAAATACACATGTATCTGTTGATTTGTCCAAGAGAAAGAGAGGAGGGGTAAATCAGGAACTAAAGATGCCAACTACCTACGGGGGAGACGGGTGGAGAAGTGAGAAAAAGGGGTGAATGAAATTGGAGTATCAGGGACATGGAGGGAGCGACATTTCTCTGAGTATGTCCTTTGTATAGCTGTGACCCTTAGAATGACAGTAGTGTTTTATAAGCCCTTCAGATAAAATGAAATACAAACACCAACAGATCAACCTTAACTGTGTCACAAATGAATCACTAATAGCACTAAAGGGGATAGGCAAGAAAAAACCTAGCCTGGGTGGCTTTGGTAGCCAATATCTTTACTGGATACCAACAGACTGGTACGTAAACGCTATTGTCTTGTTAGTAAAATGTGTTTCTCACAGGCTCATGGGTTAACAATTCTGAAATCACTATGGGTGTACAAGAATGGAAGAAATAAATAAGGGCACTATAGATAATGAAAGCCAGGTTTCGGGGCTCCCGGTGGCTCAGTCGGTTAAGCATTTGACATCGGCTCAGGACATGATTTCGCAGTTCGTGAGGTCAAGCCCCACATCGGGCTCTGTGCTGACAGCTTGGAGCTTGGAGCCTGCTTCAGATTCTCTATCTCCCTCTTTCTGCTATTCTCCAATTCACTGTGTCTCTCTCTCAAAAATAAAAAATAAAAAAAAACATTAAAAAAAAATTTTTAAAGCCAGGTTTCTCACCATAGGAGAAAGAAGTTCCAAATAAAAGCTAGAATGAACCCCATAGCCGTGAGTTTGAATCAGAGATAGCAGTATAAATTCATAGTTTTAAATGTATACACAAAGATAGATACAGAAATACACATGTGGGGGCGCCTGGGTGGCTCAGTCGGCTAAGCCTCTGACTCTTGATTTCAGCTCAGGTCATGATCTTGCAGTTTGTGGGATGGAGCCCCTCACTGGGCTCTGAGATGACGGTGAGTAGGCTGCTTGGGATTCTCTTTCTGCCCCTCCCCCGCTCACACTTAAGCATGCTCGCTCTCTCTTTCTCAAAATGGATAAACTTAAAAAAAAAAAAAAGAAGTAGACATCTGGATGTATGTGTGTAAATGTGTGCATTAGTATGCATGTATGTATGTGTGTACACACACACACAGAGACACACACACACTTACACTTCCTGGCTCAAACTATTCAGAGGGCTGAAAAGCAGTGACACTTCTGTGACAATGAGAACATCTAGCACCCCAATCTTGGCTTCTAAATCCCATTCTCCAATAAAAGGAACCAGGGATCCTTGGAGAAGTGGTTAGTTCCAGGGCTGAGCGGGGAAAACACAAGATGATCTTGGAACGTCTTACAGGGTCAGAAGTAAGGAAGTGCTCACAAAAGAATGTGAGGTTATGGGAAGATCAGAGGACTCAATCCAAAGGGGATCCCGATAGCCAACGTTGCAACAATTTAATACAGGAAAGGAGGGAAAGAGGAAGGAAGGAAGGACAAAAGGAAGGAAGGGAAAAAGGAAATTGGATTTTAGCTCATAGAATAAAATAATGTCCACTCTTCCATACTGATAGAAATAATCAAATACATGGAGAGAAGAGACTGCTCTTCCTTATAGAAGAATTTGAACTATAGAAGAAAGAAGGAAACAGAAAACCACCACTTGGCTAACACACAGTTGTTACGATAAGATCCATTGAACAAATAAATGCTAGAATTGGTGGGTGAAAGTTTGAGGGGAAACAGGATATTGGTAGAGTCTGAAAGTATTATCTCTCTGGGAAAAAGATAGTAGCTTTACAGTAGAGAAAGCTTGGCACACACCACCCAAATCAAATGGTTAAGGTTAACATCACCAATAAGAAGATATTTTGACATAACACATCATTGTGTCTGCTGCACTGGGGACACAATAGTGTGTCTGTGGTATTCTTGCTAAACACCCATAACACATTCTAGTCAGAATAAAACTTTAGATGCACTCAGATTAAGAGATATTCTATAAAATAATTGGTCAGAACTCCTCAAGCGTGTCACAGTCATGACAGGAGAAAACAAGAACGGTTACAGTCCAAAGGAGACTAAGCAGAGACAACCACTCAGTGCCATGTGGAGTCCTGCCTCGGATACTGGCACAGAAAAAGAACGTTCGTGGAAAAACTGGTAACATTTGAATGAGGTCCACATTTCAAACAATAGTATTTATTGTTCTGGTGTAAATTGTTTAGTTTTAATCATTGCAGTGGCTCTGTAAGGATTATGTGGGGTTTCTGGTAGGGAAAGTTGGGTGAGAGGTTTATAGGAACTGTAAACTATTTTTTCCAACTTTCCCAGAAGTCTATACTTAGTTCGCGGGGGCGGGGTGTTAAACAGGTGATAGGTACTAAGGAAAGCACTTGTGATGAACACCAAGTGCATTATGCTAAGTGATGAATCTCTAAGTCTACACATGACACTAATATTGCACTGTATGTTAACTAGCTGGAATTTAAATAAAAACTTGGGGAGAAAAAAGAGAAAAGTAGGATGTGTGCTTTGGGTAAAATGAGGAATGAAAATGCATTTTTTCATTGAGGATAACAAAATAATTTTGTCTTTAATCGAGGCCGGTTATTTAAAGAGGAAAAACTTAGGACAAATTCTGGGGAAAAAAGGTTAGAAAGATTTGTGGAAAAAAAGTCTTAAAATGTTGGTCAAGCTGGCTTAGATTAAAATAAATATATTTAATGAGGTTTAATATCAAAAGTAAGCTGATGCGAAATTAGGATTTGGTTTTTCTCTCTGTTGAAAAGAAAATGTTTTCTGGGGTGTCTGAGTGGCTCAGGGGGTTAAGCACTGGATTCTTGATTTTGCCCCGGCATGATCTCACAGTCTTGAGATCAAGCCCCATGTTAGGCTGCATGCTGGGTGTGGAGCCTGCTTAAGACTCTCCCTCTCCTGCTCCTCTTGCTTCCCCCCCATCCCAAAAGAAAACAGTTTCTTAGATTATTGGTCTTCTATTTACAAGGAATTGTAAACACATGTTTTGTAAAAACAAATGTTTTTCTTTGCCTTTCACATAATCTACCTAGAAAAAGATTCTACATTTTGTCTTTATCAGGTCTTTGATTACTAAGGGTAAAAATCTGAGTCTGTTCCATATTAAAGACCTTTTAAAAAATGTTCATTTATTTATTTTGAGAGAGAGAGAAAGCATGCATGCCGGGGAGGGGCAGAGAGAGAGGGAAAAAGAATCCCAAGACACATCAGAAAACATGAGAGGTATTGAGGGGTGTGACGCCAGGTGTCACTGGAAAGAGATGGAAATCTCAGTTTGCAGAGTCACCATAAGAAGGAGGAATGACCCACAGGACAAGGAATCGCTTTCTGCCATCAACCACATGAGCTCAGGAAGGGCCCTGAGCTTACATGAGACCCCATGACCGCAGCCTCGTGAGACCCTGAGCAGAGGACCCAGCTAGGCTGTGCCCAGCCTCCCGACCCCCAGAAACTAAGAGATAACAAGTGGGTATTGTTTTCAGCCTCTAAGTTGCGCTCGTCTGTTATACTGCAGCAGAAACAAAGACGACCACTAACAGGGCTGTGACTGGTCCTTCCAAACCTCAAACCAGGCCCAAGCCATGAATGGTAAACCTCCACCTACCTCATGACTCAGCAGTTCCAGGACAAATGAGTATGGCCGCGAAAAGCCATGGGAGGATGGCCAATGCATCACACCTGTCAGAACGGCTAGGCTCCAAGAGACAACGGTGCTGGCGAGGGCGTGGAGGACTGGGAGCCTCGTGCACTGCTGGGGGGACTGTACACTGGTGCAGCTGCTGTGCACAGCATGGAGCACACAGTATGTGCACAGAATGGAGGTTCCTCAAAAAATTAGAACTAGAGCTAGCCTACGAGCCGGCAACGCCACTTCTGGGTACACATCTGAAGGAAGTGAAGTGCCCGTCTTGGAGAGAGAGCCACACCTTGCCCCTCACGTTCACTGAGGCATAACTCACGAGAGCCAAGACCCAGAGACAACCTGACTCACCCAGCTCTGGATAAATGGACGAAGCGAATGTGGTATTCACAGATGCACACGATGGAATGTTACTTGGTCATAAAAAAAGAAGGAAACCCTGGTATTTGTGGCAACGTGGATGAATGGCTCTTGAGGGCATATGCTGAGTGAAATAAGTTAGACCGAGAAAGGAATATACTGTTTGATCTCACCTCTACGTAGAAGCTAAAAAACTCCAGACTCATAGAAACGAGAGTGGAATGATGGTTTCCAGGGCCTGGCGGGTGGTGACGTGGGGAGACGTTGGTCAAAGAGTACAAACTTCCAGGTATAAAATGATTCGGTTCCGGGATCACCTGCACAGCTTGGTGACTGTAGTTAACCATACTCTACTGTACACTTGAAAGGTGCCAAGAGAGTAAATCTTAAATGTTCTTACCGCACATACACAAAAACTGTCACGATGTGAGGTGACGGATGTGGAAGTGTTAACTAAACTTATGCAGTAATCAATCTGCAATAGATACGTCTATAAACTGTCACGTTGTGCCTGTTAAACTCACACCGTGTGGTGTGTCGGTGGTGTCACAATAAAACTGAGAGAGAAAAAGAAAGCTAAAAACACGAGCAGCATTCCTTATCTAGTTATTTTTGAGATAGAGGGAGTCAGTAGGGGAGGGGCAGGCAGACAGGGGGACAGAGGATACAGAGCGGGCTCCACGTAGGTGGGAGAGTCTGATGTGGGGCTCAAACTCATGAACCGTGAGATCACGACCTGAGCCGAAGTTGGGTGCCCAACCTACTGAGCCACCCAGGTGCCCCAAGAATCATTCTTTAATGTTGCAATGCATTGAAGTGTTGTAAGTAAAATGGTTGATGTCTGGGATTTGATTGTTTTTTTCTAATTTTTATCTTTGAGGAGGAAGAAAAGGGTTTAATATTTTAATATTAATTAATTAATATTATATATTTAATAGAAGCTATAGTGCCTAAGTCATGTACTTATTATACTTATAATATAAATAATATAATTTAATATAAATATATACTAGTTATATATTTAATATAAGGAATAGTGCCTAAGGCAGGCACTTATACTCCTGACCTCAGCCCCATACACTCCTGTTTTATAAAGCTATAGAACAGGGGCACCTGGGTGGCTCAGTCGGTTAAGCATCTGGTTCAGCTCAGGTCATGATCTCATGGTTCGTGGGTTCGAGCCCCACATCAGGCTCTCTGCTGACAGCTAGCTCAGAGCCTGGAGCTTGCTTCAGGTTCTGTATCTCCCTCTCTCTCTGACCCTCCTCTGCTCTCACTGTCTCTGTCTCTCAAAAATAAAGTTTTAAAAAACATAAAAAAAAGAAAAATAAATAAATAAAGCTATAGAACAGACCAAAGTTGGAACTTAAAAGTAGGATAGAAGACACAACAGATAAATCAAAGGGAGCAGAGGTGGGCTTGATTTTGAATACTCATGGAATAAAACGTTGGGAATAAGTAAAACAATATGGCAGAATACTGTTAAGCTATTGAATCTGGTGGTAGTTACATGGAGGTTCATTAGGCTCTTTTCTTTATTTGGGGGAATCTTTAAAATTTTCTATAAGAGGGGCACCTGGGTGGCTCAGTTGGTTAAGCATCCGACTTTAGCTCAGGTCATGATCTCATGGTTCCTGGGCTTAAGCCCCACGTCGGGCTCTGTGCTGACAGCTCGGCACCTGGAGCCTGCTTCAGATTCTGTCTCCCTCTCTCTCTCTGCCCCTCCCCTCTCACAGAGAGAGAGAGAGAGAGAGAGAGAGAGAGAGAGAGAGAGAGAGAGAGAGTGTGTGTGTGTGTGTGTGTGTGTGTGTGTTTCTCAAAAATAAATAAATCTTAAAAAATAAAATTTTCTATAAGAAAACATTGAAGTGCAACTAAATAATAAAATCCAAAAAAGTGCCTGCAATCTTCACAGAAGTTCCAAGTGTTACAACCAAATGGAAGATTAAACAAAAAAATTCAGCTTTTAAAAATACCTAGATTGAGTGTGCCTGGGTGGCTCAGTGGGTTAAGCGCCTAACTTCAGCTCAGGTCATGATCTCACAGTTTGTGGGTTTGAGCCCCGCCTCAGGCTCTGTGCTGACAGCTCAGCCAGGAGCCTGCTTCACATTCTGTGCCTCCCTCACTCTCTGCCCCTCCCCCACTCGTGCACTGTCTCTGTTAAAAAAAGAAGAAACATTAAAAAAAAAAACAAACCTGGATTGAGGATGCCTGGGTGGCTCAGTGAGCAGAGCAAGTGACTCCTAATCTCAGGATTGTGAGCTGGAGGTCTGCGTTGGGTGTAGAGACTACTAAAACAAACAAACAAACAAATAAATAAACTTTATAAAAAAGTGGACCAACAGACTTCTTGCCTAAATTTTCAATTTATCTTTGATTATCTGCCAAACTAGTCTGCATAGGAGTAAGACTATAGGAACAAAATGCACTCAGACAGGTTTCTCTCAATTTTTTCCCCGCCCCTGTATTCACAATTTTTTTAAGGTCTATTCTTTTCTATGATTATTAGGCTACACTACCTGGAACCCTTTCCCATGATTGATGTAAAATTTTCGAAGAGAAAAATGACGACCTTTGGGTTGGTAAAAATATATGGATTGTGACAAGTTGCGCAAACATTTTGCAGGTGAAGAAGGTAGTGTGTGGAATATTCTCTAGCTTCCCAGAAGTCTTCGCTCAGTAGAAGTGGACTCTTAAGAGGAGTGACTTCTTTAAGAAGAGTTCTTTAGGGGCGCCTGGGCAGCTCACTCGGTTAAGCGTCTGACTTCAGCTCAGGTCATGATCTCCCGGTTCATGAGTTCCAGCCCCACGTCGGGCTCTGTGCTGCAGCTCGGAGCCTGGGGCCTGTCTTCGGATTCTGTGTCTCTCTCTCTGACCCTCCCCTGCTCACACTGTCTCTTTCTTAAAAATAAAATAAAACATAGCAAAAAAAAAAAAAAAAAGAGTTCTTTAAGAGTGAGTTCTTGAAGAAGAAAAGCCTGAAGATGTGAGTGGCCCCGTTCTATCCCCTTAAAGACTGAGAAATTCTTTCCATAATATGACTTCATCAGCCTTAGGTTGGACACTCACAGTGATGAAAACTCTCAAGGCACGTGTTCCTCTTGGACCCATTCTCCTTACTGGTAACTGTTTCCTTCCCTAGACACCATCTGGACTCAGGGCTTTCAGCCACTGCTCCACGGCCGCCATTGAGCACCCGGCAGAACGGGCCCAGCCCTACTGCAGACAATGGGGATCCCCTCCCAAGACCTTGAACTCACCACGTCTTTCCTCTGGTAGCACAAGCAGGTTTTCTGATGTTGGTGGAGGTGGTGTTCCCTCGTCCCCAGAACTCAGTTCTTAGCTGACCGCATTCTCAGAATGCCCCCTTCCCCCAAAACTGCTCTTAAGAATCAGCTACAGTAAGGGGTGTGTGGGCGGGTGGCTGGGGGGATTCATGTCAAAATCCCAGAGGAAACATGAAGCCTTAATCCCAATTATGGGACATGATAACGTTGCCTCTTACTAAGGAAGTATCCAACCTCAACAGACACAAGAGTATGGCTTATTTTTGTAGGGGTGATGGTGGGGAAGGAGGGAGAGGAGACTAAAGATTTGGGTACAAAGAGCCTTCCTAATTTTTCTAGAATCATGGTGCTTTGATTATAGGCCCGTTATCTATGAGGTGGTCTTCTTGCTCCTAGCCTGGCATCAAGCCCTTTATAGACAACTTGGATGTGTGGAGAATGCAGCCTTTCAAGCAAGATTCAGCTGTGTGACTAGATGACAATATTGCTGAGGACCTACTGAGTGCCAGGCTTTCAGCCGCATGCTGGCAAAATAGCATTAAGCCTTATGCACGAAAGTTGTGGGCATGTTTCTTTCTGTATGCTAGTTTTCCAAAGTGAAAATGGCATCACTGTTTTTGATAATAAAGCAAATACATATTATATACAAAATTCAAATAATACAAAAAAATATAAAGAAGGGGGAAAAAGCGATTACTTTTCTTAGCATCCTGAAAAACTGGAGGTAAAAACACAAGATCGTTGGGAGGGTTAAATGAGAGAACGCATGTGAAAATCTCTAGCACGTAGTAGGTCCTCAAAGGCAGGGGTGTAGTTATAGTAAAGCCAATGGAGCGTAAGCTTCAGGTTTCCAAAGTGACATGAGCTCCTTCCACGGGCCCTGGCAATTTGTTCCTTGGGTCATCAGTTTTTGCGAAAATTGCAAAAGGGATCTATTTCTGTATTTTTTTTCTTTCTTTCTTTTTTTTAAAGTGATTACATCAAATGTTTTTTCTTTTTTTTAAAATTTTTTAATGTTTTATTTATTTATTTTTGATACAGAGAGAGACAGAGCATGGAGGGGGAGGGTCAGAGAGAGAAGGAGACACAGAACCAGAAGCAGGCTCCAGGCTCTGAGCTATCTGTCAGCACAGAGCCCGACGCGGGGCTCAAACCCACGAACGTGAGATCTGACCTGAGCTGAAGTCGGAGGCTTAACCAACTGAGCCACCCAGGCACCCCTGTATTTTTTTTCAAGGGCCACAAAATCTGGAACGTCTCCTCTAAAAACATTGTTGTTACTTTCCTTCCCTTGATGAATAGTGAAACCATGTTTCCCACCCACCAGGAAAGGCCTGTGGGAGCGTCTCAGCTCCAGCGATCTATCTCATTTTACCTTTCCCGCGAAGATTACACGGCTCCATCTTCGTTAGTGAGGATCGCTCCTTCAGGCTTCAGAAGGATCAAAATGGCCGGCACCTTCTTGGTGGAAGAACAGTGCCTCGGCAGCCTGCTAAGCTGTGTGCTTCCTAAATTTAAGAAGAGAGGGCTCCCTGCCTTCTCCCTTCCCTACACGCAGCAATGGAAAACAGCCTCAGCTGTCAGCAAGTCGAATAAACAAAGCAAGGGATTATTTCTGCATTTTGACCACCTGTGTGACTGACCTCTGTAACCAACAGCTCTTATTATGAATTTTGGAGGCAGCTGAGGAAAAAGATTGCATTTCAGTGCAGCCTGAGCCTGTTTTGTTAGCTTCAAAGATTGTTCTGGTCATTAAGGACCCATGAGAGGAGTCTGTCTGCACAGCTAATTATCTTCAGCCACGGGCTGCCTCCGTGGCTTAGTCCTGGCAGTAATGACAGCTAGGTCTTGGGTTCGGGTCCCACGTGGGCAAGTTAACGTTGCTCCTAACACAGTTACAAAATGCATGTGGACTTCGGTCCTCTTAAAAATGCGTGTCGCTCAGCCAAGGGGACCTGAGTGACACAGTATGGGTATGCTTCTCACACAACTGGGCGAACACTGTACAAGTACATGATTCATTTTTTTAAAAAAGTTTATTTATTTTTGAGAAAGAGGGACCGTGTGTATGTGCGTGAGTGAAGGAGGGGCAGAGAGAGAAGACAGAGGATCTGAAGCAGGCTCTGCGCTGACAGCAGAGAGCCCAATATAGGGCTGGAACTTACAATCTGTGAGGTCGTGATGAGAGCTAAAGTAGGCCACTTACTCTACTGAGCCACTCAGGTGCCCAAAGTACACGACTCAATGATCTGGGGGTTTCAGTGCTTTCTTATAGATGGAGCAAACCTAGAGGCCTTTTATGGAACTGATGGGAGAATAAAAGAGGAAGAGAGAGGGGCGCCTGGGTGGCTCAGTTGGTTGGGTGACCAACTTCAGCTCAGGTCATGATCTCGTGGTTTGTAGGTTTGAGCCCCGCATCGGGCTCTGTGCTGACAGCTTGGAGCCTGGAGTCCATTTCCAATTCTGTGTCTTCCTCTCTCTCTCTCTGCCCCTCCCCTGCTTATGTTCTGTGTCTCTTTCCTTCAAAAATAAATTTTAAAAAAAAGAACAGAGAGTAGTAAGAACTGTAAAACCTTGATTTGCGAGCATAATTTGTTCCAGAAACATGCTTGTAATCCAAAGCACTTGTATATATCAAACTGAATTTCCCCATAAGAAATCATGGAAACTCAGATGATTGGTTCCACAACCCAAAAATATTCATGTAAACATGATTACAACACTGTAATACAAAATAATAAAGATAATACAAAACAGAAAACTAAACAAATTAACCTGCACTTACCTTTGAAAACCTTTGTGGCTGGTGTGAGGGAGACAAGAGACAGGAGGGTCTTGTGTAGAACGACCTTCACTATCACTCACAGAATCACTGCTGTCAATTGGCTCAATGGAATCTTCTTTTCATGCAACCTATCCAATGACCTAGAACGAAGCAAAGTATTCCTAAGCTCACTCTTGGATGGAAAAGCAAAGGACTGTCCATTGGTGCTTTGAAGTCACAAAAAATACCCTAGTGCCAGTTGTGGGCACCTTCTAATGTTCTGAAAAATCACTGACTTCTGCCAAACACTGTGGCCTGAGACTGAGCATTTGAGCATGGGAGACAATCACCCAAAATCCAGAAAGAGAGAGAGAAACCATTAACTCAGTTGTGATCATGTGACATTCAGCATCACGTACCACTCTGTATTGCAAGACACTGCTCGTTCGCCAAGTCAAAATTTATTAGAAATATTTGCTCATCCTGTGGAACACTTGCAGAACAAGCTACTCGCAATCCAAGGCTCTACTGTACTGTAAGTTGAATGTAGGTCTTTCTTCAGCTTTTGTTAGAAGAGCAATATATATATCGATTAAAAATAAAAAATCAGAGTTATATCATACTTGGATCTATTTCAGTAGAAATTTCTGGTGATGACAAAGCAAGATGTAGAAGGAACACCTAGTATGATATGATCCCGTTTAATAAGCTAACTAAAACCCCCTGGATATAGCTATGTACAAATGCATAAATGCCTTTTTTGTTTCTTTGTTTATTGTTAAAGATTTTGTTTTTAAGTAATCCCTATACCCAATGTGGGGCTGGAACTCACAACCTTGAGATCAAGAGTCTCATGCTCCGACTGAGCCAGCCAGGCTCCCTACAATTCCTTATAATGTCCTCTGGAGAGGACACCCACCGATTGCACAACCACCAATCTGCACTGTCTCTATGAATTTACCTAGTCCAAACATTTCATATAAAGAGTCATACAGTATGTGGATTTTGTGTCTGGCTTCTTTCTGTTAGCGTGTTTTTGAGATTCATTCATGTTGTAGCAGTATCAATGCTTTGCTCCTTTTCATGGCTAAATAATAGGCCATCGTATGAATGTACCACGATTAATTAATTCATTTGTTCACTGCTGGACATTTGGGATGTTTCTGCCTTTTAGCTGTGATTAGTGCTACTTTGATCATGTATGCCTACATATTTGAGCACTTGCTTTCAATTCTTTTGGGTACATACCTCGGAGTGGAATTGCTAGATCATACAGTAATTCTGTATTTAATTTTTAAGGAACTATCAAACTGTTTTCCACCGTGGTTGAACCATTTTTGCATTCCCACCAGCAGTATGTATGTGTATGTGTGTATATATATATATATATATATATATATATATA
>PISW01007486.1:67339-90757 GCA_004023785.1 Mungos mungo | reverse complement strand
AAGAAGAAGGAAGGAAATCAGTGTTTTCCCAGGAAAGGGAAGGTGAAGACAGGCATTTGAGATGAAAGAGTCTGGCAAGGAGAGGCACACTTACAGATGCATCACATTTTCTAATTTTCATGAGCAGGGAGAAGGAAACAAAGGTATCAACTAACGTTCTGAGTAAATACATCCTTCATCTAAGTCTGAAATGTGTTCCAGGCAAAAGCGTCTTGAGCACTTAAGCTAAAGTCATATCCAGGACCAAGACCTTGCAGGGCTCACCATGAATGCAACCTTTGAGAAACTCATCATGACACTTGTGTATTGGCAAGATGAGAGATGTTCATTGTGGGAGTTGATTCCAAGAGACAGAGCATACCTGAATTTTAGTTTTAGTCATTTTACACACATCTCAGATATACTGTTTGTTAACACTGTATTCTGTTAACTCTTTGGAACCACTGCAAAGAACACTTGTGGGTGGAGGGGCAGGCCACCCAGGAGTATCTGTCATCTACTGAATGACTACTAAGGGCCAAGAGTTTAAATATACATACATATATATATATATATATATATATATATATATATATATATATATATATGAATGACTACCTACATGGATATTACTTCGCAGATAAAAGAAACTCAGGTTAAAACAAAGTAACTTCTTTAATTTCCAAAAGCTAACATGGTGCAGGAGTAGGATTAGAACAAAGATCTGACAATTCCAAAACTCACTCTCCATGTAAAACTGGATCCAAGAAAATACTTTTTTTCTGCCCAAGTGTTGAACAGGGGCTCAAGCCAACCAAAATGTCATTTCTTTCTTCATCTTGCCAACTGCAAGCCCAGGCATCTCAGACGTAAGCTACATCAACCAAAAACCATATTTAATCATGATAAATGTGGGTAATATATTTCTTGGATATTCTCTCATTTATTTAGTGTTTATTAGTCATTCTTCAATCTAGCAATTAGAATCTGGGAAGCTGAAAACTTCAATATGATTTTCTCGGCTAAGTCATTTTTTGCATACACCTGTAGCACACAGTTTAAAATCTAGTTCAGAAATAAAAACCATTCACATACCAGTGTGAAATTTTATACTGACCAACCTTGAAATAAATACACATGTTGAATTATTGAAAGGGTCCAAAATTCAGAAAAGGTAATTCACATTGACGTCTAAAGCTCAGATCTTAAATGTTTTACAGGTTTGTTTCATTTTAATGACTACTAAAAAAGGAAGCGTTGGCAGAAGGACTTCATTTTACCCCATTTCAGGAGACTGGTCTGTAATATGCAGTAATAGGTATAAAATGAGAAAAATATTTGCTTGTTTTAAAGAGAAGAACTTATACTTCATATATATGAACAAATCTGTAATCTAACTATTTCATAATCATTTACTATGATCCCACATATTACTAAATTACATTTGTTATTACACTTTCCAGAGACAGGTACGCTCTGTCTCTTTGAATTTGATTTCAACTTTATTATTGTGATAGCTTTTACTATTTTATTTTATGTAAAATGGGTTTCAAACCTTATAGGATATAGTTAATGATAATCACAGAAAATATATTGTTTTTTGAAAATAATAAAATTATGGCCCTCTGGTTACTAAATACATTTTTCTTAACCAGAATACAAAATTTTACATCATATTTTTTCTTTCTATTTGGGTGTTAATAATTTTATATCTGTAATAATAATATTAGATAATATCCATTATTAGTGTGATATCTCAAAAACTCTGCAGCAAGTAATCTTTTACTCATAAAAAAAGTCTTTCAAAAGAAAGTTGATACCATTTGGGGTAAGTAAAATTTTTTAAAGTAGAAATGAAAAAAGAAGAAAAAGTTTACTGTATGCTTGTTCTTGTATTCCTAAACATTTTGGCTAATTCATATATTTAGAAAAAAGTATTCAGTGTTATATTCAATAGCAAAACAAAAACAACTGGTATATAATTGGGAAAAAAAACCCTTAATAAATGAATATCAGAGTTTCTTTAGATGGAGTAGAATATGATTTTCACAGAACTTCTCATTTATTGTTAAGTATTTTCTGAGTTCCCTTCTGACTAGATTATGACAATAATCTTTTCAGTTTCTCACATTTCTTTTTTTAAAAGTTTATTTATTTATGTTAACAGAGAGCATGAGTGGAGGAGGGGCAGAGAAAGAAGAAGAGAAAGAGAAGAAGAGAGAGAATCCCAAGCAGGCTCATGCTGTGATCATTGAGCCCAACATGGGGCTTGGTCTCATAAACCATAAGATCATAACCTGAGCTGAAATCAAGAATCAGAGGCTTAACCAATGGAGCCAACCACTTTACCCAAGTTTTTCACAATTCTGAGGGAAATCTCATTAAAGACATTTCATATAGGACACTGAGGACAAGGCTTTATGAATTTGAAATGCAGTAATTAGGAGCATCTTTCAAAATAACTTTTGATTTTTTTTTAACTGGAAGTCCTTAGAGAAATTAGCTTTAAACTTCTGGGACTTCCTCCTAAACTTGACCAATCTATGAGTTCTTGTGCCTTCAGAACTCCAGTAACTTTAGTGTTAAAGATTGGGTATCTTCTTGGTCAATGTAGATATGATTTTTCAGATTTGAAGCATAAAAATTTAAACTCTTCTCAAGTGTAGAGCTGAACATGAATCATCTAAATAACTAACAACCTGTTATTAACTGTTGATCCACTTGTCATGGGGGACTTAGAAATTGGTTCTTCAGTGTCATTTTGTAATGTCCAGGTTATAATTTTTAGTTAAAAACAACAGTCAAGCTGACTGATGATTATTTGGTCTTTTATTTTTCATTTCAGAAAACTCTGACATAAGTTTTCTCATGAATAATAAAAGACTGTAATACTCTATATTATTATATGTTTTTCAGTTTATAACTTCCATATAATAATATTTTGTTATATCTCTCTTCTTTAATGAATTTTTTCAATTTATTTTTGTGACCTTTTTTAAAAATTTTACACTGTTTTATTTGGTTTTGAGAGAGAAAGAGAGAGACAGAGCATGAGCGGAGGAAGAGCAGGGGGAGGGGCAGAGGGAGAGGGCAGCAGGCTCTAGGCTCTGAGCTGTCAGCACAGAGGATGTGGTCTCGAACTCACCTGAGCTGAAGTCAGACGCTTAACTGAGCCCTGTAACTGTTTTCATTTTCTTCTACAGCATTTCAAAACAATTACTTTACAGTTTTTTGTTAAGTAACTAACATTTGAATTACTAGTGGATCTTTTTTTTATAGCTTATTGTTTTTCTTTTGTTTTCAACCATATGGTCCTGACTTGGCATGACCAGTTCTGTTTGATTGAATGATAGATATTGTAGAGATTCCAGATAATGTTACCTTTCTCTGGAGAGGATATACTCTTTTCATTAGTTGAAGAGAGTGGCTCATTAATCCATCAGAAATTTTACTGCAAAGAGGCTGGTTGTAGACCTGGTAAGACCATTCTGTTTCTGATCCACCCATGTTCCTCCAGAATTTTCAATGCAGAGTGCACTCCATCTTCCTAGACCTTACTTCTGTCTTGCTTACCTGCTGAAAAATCTGATCAGCTTTTCAGAGGTTTTCCACTTAAGTTTTTAGTTTCCAACCCCACACAGCAACTGGCCTGAGGCTTCCAAAAGTTTTCACCAAAAGCTTTTTGGGTGTTCTTCTTGCAAAGAAGTTCTTCTTTGGATTCTTCATCAGTATAAATAACAGATTCCAACCTTCTGCCTTTGCTCAAAACTTCTGCATAACAAACCACCACAAACTTAGCAGCCTGAATAACAGCACCCACTTATTAGGTTGTATTTCTGTAGATCAAATGTTTGGGCACGGCTCGATTGAGTTCTCTGTTATCGTTTTACCAGGCTGACATCCACGTGCCAGCTGGGTTGTGTGTTCAGCTGGAAGGCTGATTAAGGAAGACTCCGTTTTCATACTCATTCAGCTGTTGGCAGAATCTATTTCCTTGCAGTTGTAATATAGCTTTTTGCTAGCCAGTTACTAGCTAGCCAGTGGTTACTCTTAGCTCTTAGGGACTGTCTGTTATGCCGTGTTATGTGGGCTTTTCCATTCTCAAACACAACAAAGGAGAATTTTCTTCATTACCGCTCACATCTGAATCTCTCACGAGGAACGGCCAGGTCCCTTTTAAGGGCTCATCTGATTAGATCAGGTCCATCAAGGATAATCTATCTTTGCTAAGGTCAATCTTGCCATTTTGCATAACCAAATCACAGGAATGATATCTGTCACATTCGAGGTCCTTCTCATGATTGATAAATGTTTCGCGGTAAAAGTGACCATAATAGTAAACTTATCTTTTCAAGGTTCTTCTGTCGTTGGCATTTTAGCCACCCTGATGCTCACTGCCTAAACGTCTCTCTGAGCTTTCCACTTTATCCAGATTTTCTGGTTGTTCTGGGTGGAGAACTGGTATGTTATAAGCTGCTCCATTCCACTTGAAAATAGAAATCCCCATTAAGTCTTTACAATCCTTGAGTTACAAATTTCTAATTACAATGATAATAGTGAGCCATTTAATTCTTTATATTATCTCAGTTCACTAAACAAAAAGTGATTTTACAAAGATAATGTCTCTTGGTTACTTGGTTTGGTAATTGCTCTGTATAATTCATATCAGAATGCTGTTTGTTTTTTAATATGGAACTCTTCATGAATTTGTGTATCATTTTTGTACAGGGGCCAGGCTAATCTCTGTATCAGAATGTTGCTTTTGTTAGATGTTGGGTTTTAATTCATTTATTTTTATATAGATTTATAATATCTTTGAAGAGTTTAAAGGAATTTTTAATATAATTTATTGTCAAGTTGGCTAACATACATTGTATCAGTGTGCTCTTGGCTTTGGGGGTAGATTCCTTAATTCATTGCCTACATACAAGTGCCATCCTCAATGCCCATCACCCATTTTCCCCTCTCCCTGCTACCACCATCAACCCTCAGTTTCTTCTCTTGTATTCGAGTCTCTTATGGTTTGCCTCCCCCTCTGTTTGAAACTATTTTTTCCCCTTCCTTTCTCCCATTGCCTTCTTCCGTTAAGTTTCTCAAGTACCACATATGAGTGAAAACATATATCTGTCTTTCTCTGACTGACTTAATTCACCTAGCATAATACCTTCAAGACCCATACACCTTGTTGCAAATGGCAGGAATTCATTCTTTCTCATTGCCAAGTAGTATTCCATTGTATACATAAACCACATCTTTTTTATCCATTCATCAGTTGATGGACATTTGAGCTCTTTCCATGCTTTGAGTATTTTGATAGCGCTGCTATAAACATTGGGGTGCATGTGCCCCTATGAGTCAGCACTCCTGTATCCTTTGGATAAACTCCTAGTAGGGCTATTTCTGAGTCGTAGGGGAGTTCTATTTCTAATTTTTTGAGGACCCTCCACACTTTTTTCCAGAGCTGCTGCACCAGTTTGCATTTCCACTAGTGTTACAAGGGGTCCCCATTTCTCCACATCCTAGCCAAAATCTGTTGTTTCCTGAGTTGTTAATGTTAGCCACTCTGACTGGTGTGAGGCGGTACCTCGGTCTGGTTTTGATGTGTATTTCCCTGATGAGAGGTGATGTTGAGCATCGTTTCACGTGTCTGTTGACCATCTGGATGTATTCCTTAGAAAAATGTCTATTCATGTCTTCTGCCCATTTCTTTACTGGACTGTTTGTTTTCTGAGTGTTGAGTTTAGTAAATTCTTTATAGATTTTGGTTACTTGTTTTTATGTTTTATTTTATTTTTGAGAGAGAGACACACAGAGATCACAAGTGGGGGAGGGACAGAGAGAGGAGACACAGGATTAGAAGCAGACTCCAAGCTCTGAGTTGTTAGCACAGAGCTCAACATGGGGCTTAAACCATAAATCACAAGATTATTACCTGAGCTGAAGTTGGACACTTAACTGACTGAGCCACAAGATTTATAATATTTTTAATAAATATTTATAATCAAATACATATATAAAAATGATGTTGCGATTTTCAGACTCTGGGATTTTGAAATTTTTTTCAGTTTCAGCAAATTAAATTGAAACATCTATAAATAATAAAAATATTTCTAATTGTGTTTAGAAAGAAGACAACTATTTAAAAAATGATGAGGACATACTGGGATAAATGAATTCCCTGAATAAACTCAGTCAATAGGATAATTAATGTATTTTTAGAAAACATGTGCAAAAGTCTGAAGTTATTCTGCACTAAGAAAACATTAATTCTTGCATTCCTCTAGATTTTGAGGGAGAAAATTTTAGTATTGCTACTGTAACCTGTAATATATATCAACTAGAAATTCAGAATCCTTGGAGCTTATTTTTAAAGTTTATAAGTAGCTAGTCCTAACCAAATTGACACATTCTTTCACTCCAATATTCATATAATTAATCTGAGAGGAAATTGAAAAAAAGAATAATGAAAAAAATTAAATTCCTTTTTTTAGCTCATTTGAATTAAGTACATTATATATAAGTATCTGATTTTTTATTGCATTTAACTGTTTATAGAAAATATGCCAAATGCTTACTTTCAGCTGAAAAATTAGAAAAATCAATACATTAATTATTTAATCCTGTTAGCACTTGAAGACACTATAGAAGCAACAGTTACACACATGAAAAACATTTTTAAAGATGTTTTATAAATCTTACTGTAAAGCATTTAAGTGACAATGTTATAAGCAGGTATATGTGAAAAATGCCCATATTCTCATATTCTCAATTCATTACAAACCATTAAATCAATAAATGTTATTAAAATAGTGTTTATTAAGTGCCACCTGCACATTCTAGTCTAAGTACATTAGACAGTTCATTCTTCAGACAAAGGATATTTTCTTAGCTTCAGATCTCAAGAAAGATTTCATTTTGATTTTGTTTTATAGAGCTTCTTAATTTTTGTGTTGTGGATGACCTTTGTAATGTAAAAATCTTCAAATTATCCAACCCTTATCCCCTCAACCCCCACAAAAATCTTTGTGGAAGTAAAGAAAGGCTTTCTTTGTTTTTAGTAAGAGTGTAATAAGAACTATCCTCATGAATACATATTATGTTTTAAATATATTTGAGTAGAAAGTATGGTTACTGTGTTTTGTAAGTGTAAGAACACATTTGGAGGAATTAGGAGATTATTCAGATAACACACTACTGTTAAAAGGAAATGCTAGCATTCACATGCTTATTAAATATATAAGCCCAAAGGCAAAGATAAGGGAATTATTGATGAATAATAAAAAATGTCACGTGTTCACAATTAATATGTGTCTGCACTGCAATAATTATCTTCAGCCTCTCGTTTGTGTTATTCTTAACTTCATGGGATTCTTTGATAGGACACAGAGAAGTAAACGGTTTATTATATTTGCTCTCTTTAGAGCAGTATAGTATAGCAGCATGAGGTGTCGAGAAATTAAATGTTTTTTTTTATCTGTCTTCATCTGAAAATATAGGAAAGTTAGACACACCTTTGAGGGCTGTGAAGATTCAAAAACACTTAACCAAACAATTGGCCACAGGTATGAGCATGCATTCTCAAAATATAGCCTAAAGCAATTATTATTTAACTGACAGTTTCAGTAAATGAGAATTTTAGGAAAACAACTTCAGTTCAAATTTAAAATTATCACCTTTCATTGGACAGCGAGGTTTATATCTTTATAAGTACTCAGAAAAGTTTACTTATTTTCAAAAATTGTTTTAGGTATCTCACTTCAATATTCCAGGAACCTGAATGTCTGAGAGTATCTGTAAATGGTCCCACTTTCTTTGGTACTAAGTGTAGAGTCCCCAGGGCTTACTACCACTTTACACAAACACAATTTTCATTTCTGTGCTTACATTAATTTATTTAAGGGGCGCCTGGGTGGCTCAGTTGGCTAATTGTCCGACTGCGGCTCAGGTTATGATCTCACAGTTGGTGAGTTCGAGGCCTGCGTCGGGCTCTGTGCTGACAGCTAGCTCAGAGACTGGAGCCTCCTTCCAGTTCTGTATGTCCCTCTCTCTCTGATCCTCCTCTGCTCACACTGTCTCTCTCTGTCTCTCAAAAAAAAAAAAACATTAAAAAATTAAAAAAATTATTTAATACATTGTTTTGAGACTAAACTCCAGTATTTTTGATTCTCAATAGCTCTAAGGGTAGATGTAAATTTTTGATTTCTGGAAGTTAGCACATTTAAGAACCTTCATAGTCATGCACATGTAAGGTAAATAATAAAAATATAAGTCCATTTTTTCTATAGAGACACACAAATTGAGAATAATCCAAAAGAAGATGTTTCAGTTTGGGAAACTAAGCAATCTGTTTCATAATGGAACTGCTTTAGGTAGGGACATCTTTGTACAAATAATTACTATATTATCTGAGGGCTCAGACTGGATGTGGAGTTTAGGCACTTAGAAAAGAGAGAATTGAAGAAGGGGAGTTTAGCTTAACATGTGAATTCTAGGACCATTCTGACAAATCTGGGCCAAGGGGAAGGACAACCACTAGGAATATGCAGTTAGAGGAGATCTTTCAGACTTGAGGATTAATTTTGAATTTTTATTTATGCTATTTCTAAGTTCTTAGAATGTTCAATTCAAAAGTCTTAGATGAGTGGTAATCTATAAAGAATACAGAAAAAGGTTGTATTTTGTAGTGGAAGTAAGTCAGAGCCCTACAACTTTTTGGACTGATAGGTACCCACTGGTCAAAGATGAACAGTGAGTAACAGAAGAACTGGTGGAAGGGGCTAGATTTCTAATCGTCATCAAGAAACAGACTCTGTGAAAAATGTTTGAACTTAAGGGTAGGTTGAAGGATGAGATTAAAATTTTAGAAAGCATCAGCACCACAGGTCCTGCGGGAAACCAGAAACTCGGGAAAGCCTCGAATGAGGTGACAGAACAAGTACAGGGGTGTCTGGGGAAAGAATATTCGATGCAGAGGAAATAGCAAGTGCAAAGATCCTGAGATGGGAATATGTCTGCTGGGTTTGAAAAGTTACAGGGAGCCGTTGCCTGGCGTCATCCAAGATAGAAATCAGAAAGGTCTTCAGGACCTTATAGATTATAGTGAGGGTTCTGACTTTCACTCTGAGAATACTGGAAAGCTAAAACTGAAGAAAAACTAGAATGGATATTAAAAAAAAAACAACAACAACTCTAACTGTTCCCCCCAAGAGTCAGGACAGGATCAGAAAGACCATTGGAAGATGTGAAAATGTGAGAAAAACCGATTCTAACATTTTTTTTTAACTGATTGGTTCTTCCAACCAGAAGAACACAGGTGTCATTTACTAAGACGAGGAATCTTGAGGGAGAGGCAAGTGGTCATGCAAGGTGAGAGGGAGCGAAGGCTAGTAGCAAATCGGTTTTTAATATCATAAGCCTGAGGCCAAGTAAAGGTAACCAAAAGACAGTGGTATGGACAACTTTGGAATTCAAGAGGGAAACACCAGGCAGTGGAAATAAAATATATCTTTAATATCCTGTTACGCACCTTATTCTTATGAGAAAACTTTCATTCCAAGTGGTAGGTGCAGATGTTCAGATACGGTTGGATGTAGAAATATGTGAAATGCAGAAACATTGTCTTGGAGTGGCACACTATGGAAGTTCCTAGCAGAATGTAACAGGATTCATAAAGAGGAGTGCTGGCCAAAAAGAACAAGCGGACAGAGTCTACCTTTGATAAGTAGCATTGCCTTGGTCCTGAAACCAGACTTCTCTTCTCAGGTGGAATTCTTTCTCCCCTGTCTCCCCATTTCCTTCTACAGCCCTTTTGTTTTAGGAGGACACATTTCACATTGATTTGTAATTATGTGTTACAGGTCTAACTCTACCACTAGACTGGAAGTCTTTAAAGAGTGGATTCATGCTGATTATTTTTTAAACTTCCTGCTTCCAATACAGTGCCTGATACATTGTAGCTACTTGGCATTTTTTTTATTCAATAAATAATTCATTGAAGCTTTTTCTATGTCCAGAAACTATGATTTTAAGCTTCTGGGTATTTCCAGTTAGATGTTCTATAGTCACCCCAAGTATAATATATTCAAAATAGGATTGATTCCCTTATGCTGAAAACTTTTCTTTTGTTTGGATTTTTAGTGTCACTTGAGGACAAAACTTTGCAAGATGTATTGAAACAGAACTTTCCAACCTTGACTTTATTACTCAAGTCTTATGCCATAATGCCCTGTGTTCCACTAATGCCATCTCTGAAGTGTCTTTGCAATTCTACTCCCTATGTCATACCTTGTATGCTTTTCTACTTTTGCTCATTTTCTCCTACATTCCCCTCATATCACAGCTAATTAAAATCCTTGAAGTCCCTGCTTAAACCTGCATGTGGCATACAGCATAATTTTCGCCCTCTCCACTAGCCCCGTGTGGCTCTATAGTTCATTTGGTATCATAGTGGGGAAATTGATACATTTATTTCACATTAGCTGTGGTTTTCTCATCTTTGCACCCCAACACCTAGCACATAGCCATTCATAAAGAAGACTCAGTAAATAATTGTTGAAGTGAATAAGTGTATATGGATCCTGCTTTGCTGATTCTTTGACATAATAATTTTGTTTGCAGTGGAGGAGTGATTGCCACTCATCAAAAGTCATTCTCTTTGATATGTTTGCTTTTCATTTATATTAACCCTTACTTCCAGTAGGGGGATACACTTAAAAGATACTTTTCAAAATAATATTTTCCCACTTGAAAAAAAAGTTTAATCATTCAGTATAAATTATTTCTTTACTTGTAGGAGGTCTAATTAGAGATTGCTTTGTCAGGCTGCCGTACCAATGTATTAAAATGCTACACAAAAAAATGCCAGTCTTTGCATGCTAAAGATTTTGTGGCATACTCTTTGTCTGGTTGAGGAAACACAATATTTTAAATTTTTAAGTGCAGTTAACAGATATTTTGATAATGCGTTAGAAATGGAATCGTGCACATAAATATTTCACTGTGCATTGATTATATTTATCACCCTTTTAGAGCATAATAGGCAAATATGCTATCAAGATATTCTTGAGAATAGAGAAAATTGAGTCTACTGTTTTTCTGGGGAAGTGAATAGTCATTGTATTACCTTAAAAATGAGGATTTATAGCTATATGTTTACAAAGTAGAGGGAAAAGTTATAGAAAAATAATTGGATTTGTCAACACTAACACAGAAAGCAGCAGAATGCTGGAGCTGGCAGGCCAAAGGCAGGTCAACCAAAAATCTTCAGTGAATTTTTTTGGATGGTCACCTAGGCTGTGGATCTTTTTCACTTCTGTGAAAGGAGTATTATGCCAAATAAAGAATCTTATGCAGCAGTTACCTACTAAATATGAGGTTTATGTGATAGAAGCACCTTTCTGAACCCTAGAACTTCAGATTCATCGTATTCATGGTTATATTCAAATAGATGTGCAGACACCTAAATTAATGATATTTCTGATACTTAAATTCTGAAACTCTTTTCTCCCCTGTTCTCTCCTATGCTATATTGCTTTGAACTCTGTCTTTGTCTAAAATGAATACCTCACAGTGTAGCTGAATGTCAATAAATACTAATAAACCACATTTTTCACTATCTCCTAATCAATGCAGATCTTTCTTGTTTTATTTTCCAGTCTCTAATTACTCATACTATGTAGGTAAACTTAGTGTCTCATAAGAGGTCTTTTCCTACTCCATCTATTCTTTCTTCTTTCTCTCAGCCTGTCTGATTCTGTGTCATAATTTTCTGACAAAGACACACTGCATCAGAGAGAAGATGGCACCGAGAAACCCAGTAGAGAAATGGTACATTCTCTTTAGTTGATGAGGTACAGAGACTGGGAAATTTATGAGTTAATATTTTTACCCTTTTAACACATTTACCCTGGTCAATCTTCACAGATGCCTTCAAAGGCAAATCCAATATTTAAATTGGATTTTCAGGTGATCCTTTTATTGACAATTTATCATGCACTGACCCTCTTTCCTTCTACTCTGTTACTGGGGGTAAGATTCTGCAAGATTTTCAAAAGACACATGGTTTCCAATAGGGCTTATGAATTCTTTACATAACTTCCACTTTAACTTCTGAGCCTCCATGTCTTGTCCAACTGTCCCTTGTGGAACTGTCAGTTAGAGTTAATGCAGCTTATTTATACATGAGAGGGAATACATTTCCCCTGGTTTTAATGTACACTTATGAACAGAGGTATCTTCTATTTAGTTGTATTCTTGTTCTAGTGAAGTGATTGGCAATTTTTTTCTGTAAAAGTCAGGTAGTAAATATTTTAGACTTTGCAGGCCACATCTGGTCTCTGTCCCAGCTTCTCAACTCTGGTTTTGTGTATGAAAAGTAGCCTCAGATACTGTGTAAATAAATGAGTATGACTATGTCACAATGAAACATTACTATGGACATTGGAATTCAAATTTCATATAATTTTCACATGTTACCAAATATAATTTTTCTTTTATATTTTTTCTGTCCACTTAAAAAATAAAACCTGTTTTAATGGGTGGTTTACCTTTTTTTTTCTTAATGTTTATTTATTTTTGAGAGAGAGAGACAAAGTATAAACAGAGGAGGAGTGAGGAAGAGGGCGACACAGAATGTGAGGCAGGCTCCAGGGTCTGAGCTGTCAGCACAGAGCCTGACACAGGGCTTGAATTCATGAACCTTGAAATCATGACCTGAGCTGAAGGCAGACGCTTAACTGACTGAGGCGCTCAGGCGCCCCTCGTAAGTGGTTTATAAAACAAGAAAGAAAACGTAGTGGACCCCTGGGTCATAGTTGCCAATCCCTGTTCTACTACCGTTGAGTTAGTCTCTTTGTAAAAGTACTATATTAATTCTCACTGCCAGGCTTGAAAACAAATTAAAAATGGTGACTTTTCTCTACCTGTAATTTTTTACCTTTCTATTCAATGTCTGTACTATATTCTGGTTATGATTTAGCATCTGACTTTGTAAATTATTATTTCTTGCCCATTTTCCAAGTTCTTTAGGCAAATGACTTTAAAAAAAAATTCAAAGTTTATTTTAATTCTAAGTCCTCTGTATCACACCTGTCTTCCCACGCCCCCGACAAGATTTGGTCTTGTCCACAGAGAGATGGGAAGAAGCCACTCACTTAGCCATACAAGATGAACTTGTAATAGTCCAATTTCCTAAGAAACAATGTGGAGCTATGTGGTGTGTTGTCAGTGGGTAAGCAAAGACTATATTCGCTTTCAACACTTCTTAATGGACTACATTTCTTTTCTCAATGTAATGGACCATGTGGGGCTACATGTGTTTGGATTTATGGCTCATATATCCACTTCTAAATAGATATTTTTCTCATCTTTGCATCCTTGACTTCACTGAATTGTCATCTTCATAATGGCTCTTTGACTTTATAAGGTACATAAACTTGATTGCATCATCATCCTAAATCTCTAGCAATACTGATTTTTATCCCATGATTATTTTGCAATCTTGGATAGCCCTCTAAGGGCTGGACCCACGTGTCTAAAGAATTCCAGGTTTGAATGATAAAGCTCCATCTAATGAATCAGAATTCCTTCTTACTCTGTGTTTCAGTTACCTCCACCACCAGACATCAAAAAAATCCCTCTTTTTTCATGCTACTTTAGCCCATGTGGCTTCTCCCCTGCCCCAATAAATCCACAGATTTATTACATGTATCTATTTGGCCTCTTTTAGTAAGTTTTTCTTCTCCCATCCTCTCATCTTTCTCTGCACAGTGTCAGATTCTGCATCCCAAAAGGACGGGATTGCACAGGGTAAGATGTTTGGTGGAGAGAAGCTGAAGGATCAAAGAACATGATCTGTGATGGAGAGGATTTGCATGTGTCCAAGATTCTAGGAGCATCTGCACATTATAAATCGTAGAGTTTACTACATTATCAAGAATTGAAGTGGAAACCCAACAGTGTCTTTCAAATAATAATGTCAGATATATCTGTTCTATTCTTTGATTAAATTTTCTTCCAAATGATCATCTTTGACTTTAGGGAATATTGTGAGAAATCACCTCTTACTTCTCAGTTCAGAGGTGTATACACTTGTTCAAGTAAATAACTTGTTTACTGGCTATAAAAATACAAACATTAGGATGATTGCTTTATTTGGTACATTAAGTTTTATTTTCCAGTTAGAGCAAGAACATCATGTGAGTAAACTTAAAGAAACATTTAAAATGCCCATGTTTTCTTTTTAAGATGTAAGGACTGTTGATTAATGAGAATTAGGATGGATTTAAAATTTATATTCATCAAATATTAAATGAAATAGAAAGTTGTGATATTGATGGGTCTGAAAGGACTTTGCCAAATTGTCTACATTGCTAACCCAAATCTCACAATACTTAGCTCATAGAACACTTAGCTAGCACACACAATTTCTTTTCATGCCTACTATAAAGGTCTGGGACAACTTTGTGGTTTTAAATATTAATGATCTGTAAATATCAAGTAACTTACAGGTAAAAAAAGGAACCACATCACCGGTATTGATCCCATAGAGTTTGTGTTTTAGTCCTTAAAACCAGGATTTCAATATAGAAGATTCTGATGAGGCTGCAAAAATTTCATTGTATTGGCCAAGATAGGTGTTGGGTAATATTTCAGTCAACCTCTCTACAAATGTCTCATGGATAAATAGTATTCAGTGTTCATATATTCTCTTTCTTCCCATCTTTCCCTGGGGCTACTTTACCATCTTGAGCCACAAGTCCTTTTTTCTATAACAATCAAACCATTCCCAGCAGTAACACTGCTTATTGGTCTTCAGAATGAATTGTGGATGAAGGTTTTTCTAATGTTCTTCTTTTTACATTTTAGCAAGTACAACATACAGTTATTTTCCACTTTTGCCTGACATCTTCTAGGCAAACACATTCTAAACAGGCAAGTTGGTATGGTGGAGTCAGAATGAGCAGCCAAAGTGGTTGCAAAACTATCCTTCCTATTGAACAGTTATTTCCAGTCATTCTTTCCTTTTGCTCATGATGACTTTATTAGGTGGATGCTATTAAATCCCTACTTCAAAATGAAGAAAAATGATGCTCAAAGGGATGACGTTTCTGGTCCAGTATAATGCAATAAGTGAAGGAGATTGAAAAACTTCACCGTAATTATAATCTTGCTCCATATCACAGGGAACTCATGTGTTAACTTGATTCATGAACTTGTCCTAGTCCCTTAACTTTCTAGTTTTCCAGTTACTGATTTCTTAAGTAAAGATAACAATATTTTCCCTTCTCACTCACACAGGATCAAGCTAATTCCAAAATTATGACATGTAAACATCTGTCAACTGTAAAATGTTTGCATATGTGATTCCTTAAGCATCTCTTCCTCATTCTCTACTCTTTCCTCACTTTTGCCTTTATCCACAGAACACACGATCTTTATTTACATCCTACTCTGAGAGAGAAATATGATTTCTTACACCTACCAAGGAGAAAGAAAGTCTTATATTTTGAATTAGAAATCATAGGAAATAATATCTAAGGCTCTTAAAATTACCAAGAAATCCCAGTCAGAATCTTTAGAAGGCTTCCTATTCTTTCTAAATTAAAAATGATTTTATACCAAACACCAGAAACAACTAATTTTATCTGAAAATTTAGAAATATTCTTTATCATTTTGATGAATAACTGTTAATTTTCCATTGGATCTGGAACTAGAGAAATAGTTATTAATAAGTCTATGATATTAACATATTTACCATCTAATAGACGAAATGCACATACATATGGACACAATTGCAAATTAATCAAATAAATACGAATATTGAATGCTGTGTTTACCAGTGAAATAGATTTATTCAGTGCAGAGTATTTATTCTGGAGTTTGGAAAGGATGGGGAGAGAAAATGGAAGGTGAAGATCTAGGTGGTGGGAGGAAGAATGGAGAATATATTCTTTTTAAAGGTGACTTGTGACTTGTGAAAAGTAACATGGCAAAAAAAAAGTTTCCATGAATAAATAAGTAGTCGAATGTTCTATGCTGATCAAGTTAGATAATAAATTTTATTGTTTTAAAAATCTGTTGGGATTGGGATTTTAAGTCATTGAAAAGTAATAAAATTTACCATATTCAAGGATTCTTAAGTTTCAAGCAAGCCATAAAATGAGGACTTTCTGCCCTTACAGGGATATTTGAAGGGAAATTTTAACATTAATGTGTCTGACAATGTTGCTGTTAAGTTCAAATTTGGCTATTTCCCAGGACTAAGATGTCTCTGTTAGCTCTTATGGGCCTGGTCCAGTTTCAGAGTGTGGATACACATTGGGCAGATGGTGACTTCAACACCCAGTTTAATACACCAAATTTAAGAACTGACAAGTGTTCAGTCTGACCTTAAAGTTTTTGAATGTAGGTCAGGTTGGACAAAGAAGACAAGTCCATGTTAACTCACTCATTCATCCACTTACTCATTATTCTTTCATCTGAAATGAATCAAGCCTTTTAAGAGAATAGCAGTATTGCTCAATTTTTAGTTTTATTTCATGTCAGTATATATCTTCATCATAGTGAGCATTTTCACATTAGGAACAAGCAGCTATGTCTGGTCTATAGGAACGAGATTTGTAGGTACAATGATCCTCTTTCCCCTTTTCCTGCTGCTTATATTTTTGAAGAGGATTCATTATTATTTGAGGTTTTTGCCTTTCCCTCAAATACTATAGGTGAGAGAATGTAGTCCAGCCCTGGCCAGTCACAGTATATCATTTTCCTCTGGCCATACTGATAAGGTCAGGAAAAAACTAATATGCTTTTATTGGCTGGGACAATCAAAGTACCTTTAGGACACATTTTCTTGAGCTACTGGTAAAGAGACTTTTTTTTTTTTAAAAACTCTGGGATACCTTACTGGTAATATGTAAGTTAAAAACATTCTAAGACATCATTTTTTGTTACATGTAGAGAGTCTGAGAATAAAATCAATAGAAGGGGAAGCAGACACAACAGAATGAGGAGAGAGAGAGAGAGAGAGAGAGAGAGAGAGAGAGAGAGAGAGAAACCTGATCCTAACCAAACATATTCAGATTTCACTTTTATATCTATTTTTATTCTGTTTAGTTTAAGTTATATTTCATTCATTGCAATATTTTGACAAATATGACACCTCAACTGTGCTTTGATGATGGAAACAGGACAACTAACTCACCTCTTTTTCTTTTCCTGGTAATTATGAGCAGGTGACACTCTTCTGATATTTCAAATCTTAGAAAAGGAAATAAAAACAAATGAGGTGTTTTTAGTTTTGGCCTTTATGATTGCATTTTGAATGAAGATAATTTCAAAATTTATTTGAAAAAATATGATGAATTTTAATCAGAGCTTGAGTTATATTAGGTATCCAATTCTTCAAGGGTTTTCTGATGTTTTTGAATTTTATTAAATTCTGATCAGCCATTATGATTAGTGTTGTAATTAAAAGCTAATAAGTGAAAAAGTTAAGTATGGAGAAGAACAGATGTGCCTTAAAAATAAGTGTAGTTATGCAAATATTGAATTAAATAATGTTTCAAAAAATCCTTGAAAATAATGAAATGTAGGAAAAGCTGGAGACTTAGAGAGAAGCTTTATATATTGCTTTAGCTCTGTATGAGCTATGCACATTTTATTTTAGTGGTAGGATGATGGGCATAAGAAATAAGAGAAGAAAATGGAGTTGACCAAAGTCCTAGAAAACAAGTAAAACAGAAGAGGCTTATCATCACTGTTTTGAAGATCAAAGTTGCCCCTGTTCTCTGAGATCACAGACATACTGAAATCAATAAGTGGAATAGTAGGGACCTTGGATCATACAAAACTCAGAAGGTCAATATGGAGACACAGGTTAAACCAGCATCTATACAGAGGACAAAACAGATACATATAAAGTGCTAGGGGAAAAAGAGGTAAAATCCACCACACAAAAAGATAATTTTGTTATGCTGTTTTTCTAAGATGTGGTTATGTCAGGGTCTGAGACCTTAAAATTCACTGCTATTCAAAATACTTCTATAAAGGCCAGATAAATTTAGGGAGCCAAGAAATATATGCAAATATGGAAAGCAAAGCCTAAGGATTGGGAGAGATATGGATGAACCTTACTTGAGGAAGAGTGAAGGGAGCCTACTTATCACATTGATACACAAAGAAATAAATGGAATAGTCGTGCAGTAGGGGTCTATTATACCAAAGCAGAAAATTCATTCAGCATAATTCAACACAGGACTTGACAAAATTTTTCTGTAGAGAGCCATATAGTAATTATTTTAGGGTTTATAGACCATATGATATGTGTCCCAACTACTTACATCTAACTGTGTTATGTAAAACCAGTCATCGAATGGGTGTAGCTGTGTTTCAGTAAAGCTTTATTGGCAAAAATGTCTCTTTAGTCTGTAGACTCTGATAGAATAGATGAGAGTATGCATGAGTGGTGCTCTGGAAATAAAAATAAATGCCCGGAAGCGGAGTATAAATTGTCACCATTATGGCTAATTTTAAACTACTAATGATTTGAAAACTTGTAAAATTCCTGAAAATCAAGCATCAGCACTTGGGAGCCCATACAAGACAACTGAAGTATTCTAAAAAAAAAGTCTTACATAGAAGTGAAAGATATGTTGTCTCAATCTTTAGTTTTTAAAATTCTGCAATCTTACATTATATCCCCTCCTTCCATGTTTCTCTGTCCTTGCTTCTCAGATCTGCTTCCTGGAGTCATATTCCCTAAAACACCAAGTACGTGCATCTTTGGCTTGGGCATTCCTCATCCTCAGAGTTACAAAACATTTATGTTTTATATTCTTAAAGGCTTCCTTACCTATATTTCCCTCATATAAGTAATGAGATTTTGAACAAGCACCTATATTATAGATTGTCAATGAGTTATTTAAGAAAAGTAGGCACTCAAATCAGGTGATGAATTTCTATCATAGACTTATAATAGAAATTACTACATGTAAATACCTCATTACAATCAAAGCAAACATAGTACAAAAGAAATTATGTTTAGGAAGATACTCCAGAAAGGGTAGACTGAAAGAGAACATATTTATGAAACAAAGAAAGGATGAGAAACAAGCCTGGGTTCATTTAGGGATGTATAAAACTCTAAGTCCAACTACTCATTATTAGACCGTTTTCATAATGAACCTGTTCCAAAAAAGTGGAAGTGGATATGAACTTGGCGCTAAATGAGTTTAGAAATAAAGCTGGAAAAGACTTCTTTTATCCTCCACCCAATTAGAAAAACCAAGTAGGTCTTTGTTCTTGTAATAGTCTATTTGCTTAAATACGTAGACAGGTGGCAGAGGAATCATTTAAATGTTTGCAGGCAGTCAGCCACATCAAAGAATCACCAGAAAACAGGCTGAACTCTGAAGTCAAACTGCCAACTTTATTCTAATTAATAACCCCAAATTGTATAGCTATTAATGGATTGCTAACATTCCAGAGATATAAATGTTGAGGTTGGAGGAAGAAATTAAAGGTAAAATAAAACGAAATCATCACCATATGTGACATTTTTGGGAATTCATGTAGAGGTAAACAAAGATTTAACATCTTTTGAGATTTAAAAGATTCTATGATATGAATAGTATGTAGCAACCAAAATGATTTTCTTTCAGTTATGTTACAGCCCTACCTTTACATTGGTTTATTTATCCCCCATTGGTCTGTCATAGAATCACTCTATTATCCACCGAGTCTGAAATTTCTTTCCTTAAGAGTTGCTTATACATTTTTCGGGTATGGAGTTTGGTGAGTTCCTTGTAGATTTTGGATACTAGCCCTTTATCCGATATGTGATTTGCCATTATCTTTTCCCATTCTGTTGGTTGCCTATTAGTTTTCTTGATTGTTTCCTTTGCAGTGCAGAAGCTTTTTATCTTGATGAGGTCCCAATATTTCATTTTTGTTCTTGATTCCTTTGTCTTTGAGGATTTGTCAAGTAGGAAATTGTTGTGATTAAGGTCAAGGAGGCTATTACCTGCTTTCTCCTCTAGGATTTTGTTGGTTTCCTGTCTCACATTCAGGTCTTTTATCCATTTTGAGTATATTTTTGTGTATGGTGTAAGAAAGTGGTCTAGTTTCATTCTTCTGCATGTTGCTGTCCAGTTCTCCCAGCACCATCTGCTAAAGAGGCTGTCTTTTTTCCATTGGATACTCTTTCCTGCTTTGTCAAAGATTAACTGGCCATACACTTGTAGGTCCAGTTCTGGGCTCTCTATTCTATTCCATTTGTCTACGTGTCTGTTTTTGTGCCAATACTATACTGTCTTGACGATGACAGCTTTGTAGTAGAGGCTAAAGTCTGGGATTTTGATGCCTCCTGTTTTGGTTTTCTTCTTCATTATTACTTTGGCTATTCAGGTTTTTTGTGGTTCCATACGAATTTTAAGACAATTTGCTCTAGCTTTGAGAAGAATGCTAGTGCAATTTTGATGGAGATTGCATTGAATGTGTAGATTGCTTTGGGTAATAATGACATTTTAAGAATGTTTATTCCTCTGATCCATGAGCATGGAATATTTTTCCATTTCTTTGTGTTTTCTTCAATTTCTTTCATAAGCTTTCTATAGTTTTCATCATACAGGTCTTTTACATTTTTGGTTAGGTTTATTCCTGGGTATTTTATGGTTTTTCGTGCAATTGTGAATGAGATCAGTTTCCTGATTTCTCTTTCTGATTTTTCATTTTTGGTGTATAAAAATGCAACCAATTTCTGTACATTGAATTTGGGCCCTGCGACTTTGCTGAATTCACAGATCAGTTCTAGAAGTCTTCTGGTGGAGTCCATCAGGTTTTCCATGTAGAGTATCATGTCATCTGCGAAAAGTGAAAGTTTGACTTCATCTTTGCCAGTTCTGATGCCTTTTATTTCCTTTTGTTGTCTGCTGAATCTAGGACTTCCAGCACTATGTTAAACAGCAGTGGTGAGAGTGGACATCCCTGTCGTGTTCCTGATCTCAGGGGGAAGGCTCTCAGTTTTTTTCCCATTGAGGATGATATTAGTTGTGGGCTTTTCATAGATTGCTTTAATAATGTTTAAGTAAGATTCTTCTATTCCGACTTTTTCGAGGGTTTTTATTAAGAAGGGATGTTGTAGTTTGTCAAATGCTTTTTCTGCATCAATCGACAGGATCATATGATTTTTATCTTTTCTTTTGTTAATGTGATGGATCACATTGATGGATTTTCAAATACTGAACCAGCCCTGTAACCCAGGAATGAATCCCACTTGATCATGATGGATAATTCTTTTTATGTGCTGTTGAATTCGATTTGCTAGTATCTTGTTGAGTATTTTTGCATCTGTATTCATTAAGGATATTGGTCTATAGTTCTCTTTTGGGGGGGGGTGTCTCTGTCTGGTTTAGGAATCAAGGTGATATGTGCTTCATAGAATGAGTCTGGAAGTCTTCCTTCCATTTCTAGTTTTTGGAATAACTTGAGAAGGATTAGTGTTAACTCTGCTTTAAATGTCTGGTAGAATTCCCCTGGGAATGCATCCAGCCCTGGGCTTTTATTTGTTGGGAGAGTTTTGATAACTGATTCAATTTCTTCACTGGTTGTGGGTCTGTTCAGATTTTCTATCTCTTCTCGTTTGAATTTTGGTAGTGCATGTGTGTTTAGGAATTTGTCCATTTCTTCTAGATTGTCCAGTTTGTTGGCATATAATCTTTCATAGTAATCTCTGATGATTGCTTGTATTTTTGAGGGATCGGTTGTAATAGATCCGTTTTCATTCATGATTTTGTCTATTTGGGTGTTCTCTCTTTTCTTTCTGAGGAGCTTTGCTAGAGGTTTATCAATTTTGTTTATTTTTTCAATCAACCAACTCTTGGTTTCATTGATTTTTTTTCAACTGCTTTTTTGGATTATATATTGTTTATTTCTTCCCTTATCTTTATTATTTCTCTTCTTCTGCTGGGTTTGATGTGCTCTTGCTGCTCCCTTTCTAGTTTCCTTAGGTGCTCTGATAGATTTTGAGTTTTCACTTTTTCTAGTTTGTTGAAATAGGCCTGGACTGCAATAAACTTTCTTTTTAGGACTAACTTTGCTGCATCCCAGAGGGTTTGGAGTGTTGTATTTTCATTTTCATTTGTTTCCATCTATTTTTTAATTTCTTCTCTAATTGCCTGATTCGCCCAATCTTTCTTCAGTAGGGTGGTTTTTAACCTCCACATTTTTGGGGGTTTTCCAGACTTCTTCCTGTGGTTGATTTCAAGTTTCAAAGCATTGTGATCTGAAAGTGTGCATGGTATGATCTCAGTTCGTTTGTATTTATGGAGGGCTGTTTTATGACCCAGTATGTGATCAATCTTGGAGAATGAGCCATGCACACTCGAGAAGAAAGTGAATTCCCTAACTTCAGGATGCGGAGTTCTAAATATATCTATTAATTTCATCTGTTACAGTGTGTCATTCAGGTCCATTGTTTCTTTAATGATTTTCTGTCTGGTTGACCTATCCATTGTTGTAAGTGAAGTATTAAAGTCCCCTGCAATTAGCACATTCTTATCGATGAGATTGTTTATGTTTGCAATTAGTTGTTTTTATGTATTTGGGTGCTCCCGAATTCGGCGCATAGATGTTTATCATTGTTAGCTCTTCCTGATGTAGAGACCCTGTAATTATTATATAATGCCCTTCTTCATCTTTTGTTACTGCCTTTACTTAAAAGTCCAGTTTGTCCGATATAAGTATGGCTACTCCAGCTTTCTTTTGGTGTCCAGTCGCATGGTAGATATTTTTCCATCCCTTTACTTTCAATCTGAAGGTGTCTTCAGGTCTAAGATGAGTCTCTTTAGACAGCAAATAGATGGATTTTGTTTCTTTATCCATTCTGCTACTCTGTGTCATTTGGTTAGAAGGTTCAGTCCATTTACATTCAGTGTTATTATTGAAAAATGTGTGTTTAGATTCATTGTGTTCTCTGTAGAGTTCATGTTTGTATTGATGTCTCTGGTGTCTTATATTCCTTGCTATATTTCTCTCACAGAGTCGCTCTTAGGTTTCTTGTTGTGCTGGTTTGGTGGTGATGAATTCTCTCAATATTTGTATACTTGGGAATAATCCAGTGAAGAAATGAGCAGAAGACTTGAACAGACACTTCTCCAAAGGGGACATCCAGATGGCCAACAGGCACATGAAGTGATACTCAGCGTCACTCAGCTTCAGGGAAATACAAATCAAAACCACACTGAGATATCACCTCACGCTGGTCAGAGTGGCTAAAATTAACAAAGCAAGAGGCTATACATGCTGGTAAGGGTGTGGAGAAACAGGCACCCTCCCACACTGTTGGTGGGAATGTAAACTGGTGCAGCTGCTCTGGAAAACAGTATGGAGATTCCTCAAAAATCTATGAATAGAACTCCCCTATGACCCAGCAATAGCACTGC